>JAIKVD010000559.1:0-17631 GCA_024679075.1 Phytophthora uliginosa
TCGAAATCGCGTCTACTTCAACCCTGAAATATGTCACGCTTATTTAGGACCTACATGTTGGAATTGGGGTTGAAGCTGACAATTGACCGATTGGTACTGACCTATGAACTTCGTGACCACCAGGGATCGTGGGGTCTAGTACGCTTTCGTGCTAGCCGTAACCTCGGTAATAACCTCGGTACGGTGATGCAGTAGCTAAATGCTGTGCATGAGCTGTGGTGGTGGGCGTGCCGGAAGATGTAGGGGTTAGCAGGTGAGGGTCTCCTCGCATCTGCCAACAAACCGCTGAACAATCAAAGTGTTGCCAAATGGTCGACCGCAGGAGCGTTCATGCCACCTCCGCCTTCGATGAAGCTGGCACCGGATGGGAACCATATGTACAAAGAAGCCTGTAACCAGGAAATGGTAGGAACAGTTTTGAAAATGCTGCATAGAATGCTGTAACAAGCGCCCTGTAACGTGGGAAGCTGTGCCGAAGGTGCTCGCTCTTTTCGCTGTGGGAAAGATATGGAGTTTGATACTTTGTATCCAGTGTTCATACCGTCCAAGGGGCGGGTACGTTCGAGTGTGTTTTCTGGTCGATGGAAAAACGCTAACATCTTGGATCTCGCACAGCCAACCGAGCCCACCTGGAATTCATCGGGGGATATTGATTTCTTTGTGGCATCACTTCCTATAAAAGCAATGCACGATCTTCATGTCGACATTTGTAGATGAAATGAAAACAACTATCTATGGATGCTCCGCTGGCTGAACTCGGGCATGGAACTCTCAGAGGTAAGAACGGTCGCGAAACATGAACATTACATTTTTATTTACATTTTTATTCGCAGATATCATGGGAAGTCATTCGTGTTCGTTTGGGGTGGCAAAGAGCTTCGTTGTTGAGAAGACGTGAGGACCTAGACGCGCACATCGAGCGATTTCATGAAATGTGCGCCGATGACACCATTGGCGTTGAGACTCTACAAAGCCATATAAGGATGGGATGCCGTCAAGAGCGCCTCTACAATCAGAAGCAACACTTGCTGACGTTGGGCGACCGCACCGACGATTTGTTCTCCTAGGCAGAAAGATAGTTTGTTCGACAGGTGTTGTTACGAAAGCAAAAGTTGAAATAAATGTTACATATTGCCACCTTGTTGAAACTCACCATGGACACCGCTACTATATATTCAATTATTCACCACTTCAATAAATAGTTACCAGAACTCACTTTCACAGGGGGTACTGCACACGTTTAGCCATAGACCCACGGCACCACGTAAACAGCTCACCTCAGCAATACACGTATCCACGTTATTCAGAGCTGGTGTAGTTGGCGATCAACCGGCAAACTTTATCCATCGGCCCCCACTAGCGGGTAGGCACCTCATCTTAGCGACTCTCTTCTCTACTTCACACGGAGCTGTCACCCATCAGCTTCGTAGTCAAACATTATCAATTACAGGACCTACCAGGACCGAAGTTCTGCCCACGCACGCGCCACTTGAGCGCCCTCATCGGCGAACTGCAGACTTGCCCCTCCCCCCTACCTATCTATCTACCTCCCCGATGATGACGACCACCACGTCAACTTCACGACGTCGCTGCAGGGTGCCGCCGAAGGCTACTCAGAGTGCCGAGTCAATGCTCGACATCGCGTCTTTCGGCGCCATACGTGAATTGCAGGAACAGCGTCTTCCACTATGAAGCTTGAAAATGATGTTGCTCACGGTACTGCACTTAGCGACACATTTGTGATAGAAGGAGGATTTTGGGCGAATGACAGGTCGTCTAGCAAAACCAAACATAATGTACGGTTTGGCAAATATACCTTCGAGATCGCATTAGTAAATTGCATAATAAACAGAAAACCTCTGAGATTGGATTGTGTAGAACCTTACCATAGGTACGGTTTTGCAGTTTTAACTTGAAGTTTGTATGGGAAGCTTAATATAGAACAGAGTGGTGATAACGAAAGGGTTAATAACAGCGCGCCACATCAGAGGATACATAGAAAGCAACATACCCGTGACAGGCCGCGCATTGTCGTTGTCCTCCGCCAGCATATTTTCGTCCGCGTCGTCGTCAGCCGTGCCGTCGTCATTCTCTTCCTCCTCGGCGCAGCCCACATCTTCGTCCATATCCAACTCATCGTCAGCGCCGGCCTTGATGTCGTCGTCCTTCTCCGCGTTCGCATCCACCTCCTCCACCACTTCTTCGCCGTCGTCACCGTCGTCCTCCTCTTCAACGTAATCTTCGTCGCTCATGTGGTCTTGTATGAGGCCCAGGGCAGCTTGGACGTAGTCGACCTGCTTGCGGGGGCGTAAGCTGGTGCGGCGTCCTAGAATACAGTGAGTTAATCTGTGATAAAGACGCAAACGTACGTAGGTTCCCCTAACGCACCTTGTCTTCCGGGTGGCCCCTCTTGCGCTTCTTGCGTCGCCATCCTCGACGCTGCGGCGGTGCTTGCTTCTTCCGTTTCCCCCGTTGGCGCAAAACAAAATGGGAGGCCACGACACGTCGTACCTAAACGGAAACAAAGATATCGTGAAATTCATGTTATAGCTATTGCTAATTTTCGCGTAAGATAACTTGCGATTAATTACCAAGCAACATTTATGGTGCTCTCAGCGGTTTATCGTCGAGTTGTAATCATGGTGCAGTAATGACTTCCAGCCGCTGCGTGAGGATTTGTTCTCTTTGGGAATGCCATAGTGTGGCCATTTGCCATGGAGCACTCGTGGAAAGGAATCGTTGGGAATGTTCATCTCAAGGTCCATGACGAAATACCGTAAACAACTTGCTGATGATGCATGTACAGTCATGCAACTCGTTTTCGGCAGGGTAGGTCATATCGAAGCCTAAAATAGATCAGATCCCCGAGGAACAATTAACCTACGTTGTATTTGCTTTTCAAATTCTGATAGATTATTCTACACTATCAATTTCTAGGGGTACCAAAAACAAGGTGCACAATCTGTACATGTACAGATATCGAGACGATACTTGGCAGCTTTTTAACGGAGCGGATCGTAGCGGCACTACATGTACGGTAGTGCAGATCTGGGTTGTTGCAAATGGCTCACCTCAAGTGATGGGGGCGACGATATATGATATTCCGGCTCGAAAACGATTCGCGTGTACAGATACCGCTCACGTTCTAGAACACGTCGTCAACTAATATCCTCCTCGAATGCTACATGCGGTCTATCCGTTTTAAAAGGGTACCGTGCACCCACTGCAGAGGAGCATCCCCGTCCCTCCACCTCCGAAACTCCCGCCCAAATTCGAATTGGCGTTGTAGCGGAGAGCACCATGGCACGATCCAAGGCATCGAAGTGGTTGACAGTTGAGCAGAAATGGAAGATAATCCTCGAGCGCCGTCGTTCCGAACCAGCTCCATCTCTCGCGCAACTGGCGCTGTGGGCCCAGGGCTCCTTCTCTCTGCCGCGCGCTCCTTCCCGAAGTACTATCCTGAAGATACTTCGTGAGGCAGCAGATATTGAGGTTAACCCTATAGCGATGTATTTTGACTTGATTTCAGTATGGAACCAATCCATACAATAATCGTAAAACATTCCTAGATGCACTGTTTTACCCCGCTTCCCGCAACTAAAACCATCACATTAGGGAGGTTTTGGAGGAAGACAGTTCCAGCTCAAACGTAAAACATGGCCAGATGCCATGTTTTAGAGCACTTTCCGCAAGTTGCTTCGATGGTGGAAAAATGATTTCTTTGAAGCCGTCATTCAAATGTGAGGATAGCTAGCGAAATAGGTTACGCAGAATATCTTGAAATCTATTTGCAAGCCAGCGCGTAATTACGGTCAGCCTGCATGTATTTTTACGAGCCGAAGAGGGGGAGTTCCGCCTCGGTACATTTGAAGAAGCGCAGAGCTGTAATGGCGGCGGAGCTGACGACGGTGCTGCTGTCATGGTGGCGAGGTGGTGAAGGGCGCGTGCGGACACAGTGAGCGGTGTGGGTTCGAGCCTGAGCGTTGCTGCTTTATGACTTTGGGGTGGTCGATAGTTTAGTATATTAATTGGAATAGCATTGAGTTAGGAAGTTGTCAAACACAGAGTATTGAACTAAACCAGGTGCTTCATACGTGTTGGTGGCGGTGCAAATTACTTGGTCTAGGTATGCTCGAGTATACGCCAAAGCCATTAATTGCTCTTAGCTGTGCGTCTTCTTGAGCGTTTTGATGACAGAGAGCATCGTTACACTTTGCCACTAGGACCCACTTGATGGGACGATTACTCTGAAGGTAAGGTCGCTCTAAGCATTCGGGGCAAATATATGGAGTTATCTATGCCGTAAAAACGCAGTTGGGGTTCTGGTGGCCATTCCTAGCGGCGTGTATAATACGACGACGGCTGTAATTTACATTAAATGTAAGATTAGGTATCGTTCCAAAGAGATATTTGTAGAATGATATCGATTTGGATTGGTTAAAAATAGTATGAATGTTGACGTTTGCTGTGCCAAAACAAGGTTGGCCGCCGCTTGCCCCTGTTTATATGCTAGTAGTAATTTCGAAAAGGTACCCTGTTTTGCTAAACATGGTCATGGTTTCCCCTTCGGCTTTTTCTCAGGTCTTGGCCAGCCGATTGAGCTTAAACGCGGTAACAGCTTTTCAATGCAGCGATGATCCCTGCGTCCATGGGTTGGAGATGGGAGGTCGTATTAGGGGGGAGCTTGTGGACGGTGATGTTTGTGAGGTCGCTACCGTCATTCAGCTCGTGGGAGGACGCGTTGTCGAGCAAGAGAAGAATCTGCCTTCCTTCCTTCCTCATATCGTCATCAAACTGATGAACCCATTCGCTGTAGAGGCTCGATGTCATCCATGCCTTCTTGTTGTTTCGGTAGTAGTAGCCGAGTTGCCCGCCTTCCTTCCGAAGCAGAGCGGTTTCTTGGCTCTTCCTATGAAAAACACATCTCGCTTCTCACTATCGTCTGCATTGGCAGCCAGTGCGAGAGTGATGCGAGTCTTGTCCTTCTTGAGCCCCGCCGTTTTCGACTTGCATATGCCACGTGTGGCCGCTGCGCGATACAGGAGCCCCGTTTCGTCCATATTCCACACATCACGGAGCGCGAAATGTCGTGTCACGTCCTGAACCGCCATGCGCCCTTCCCTGATATCCTCTGGGCTTACCGAGGCAGCTTCGCCATGTAGCTGACGAAACCGCAGGTCGTGACGCTTCATGAAGCGTATCAACCAGCCATCCGATAGCCGTAGGGAAGGGGGGTTCGGGAGGGAGTCTAGGATATCTTTCGCATGCTCGATGATAAGCCCCCGCGACAGATGTACGTGGTCCCGCTCCATAAGCTCAAGGTAATCCACCAAGCGCGCTTCCAACTCTGGGCACCGCAAATTCAGTGTCTGGCCTTTGGCGGTTCTGGATGCGATGGATGTCGTGTAAAACCAGCCAATCTACTACGTAGACCAACTGCAAGCCATGCAGTGGGTCCAAGAGGTGTGGGCAACCATGAAGCCGGCGACCATCGCGCACTGTTTCAGGAAGTCCGGCGTCGTATTTGCTGAGCAAGTCGAGGCTCCTGCACGGCGAACGAGCCTTGCTCATAGCGATATCGAATAGCTTGAAATCATTCACTGCAATACTCCATTTCATGTGTACATTCTATAACCTCCATGAACTTACAGAAAGGGTGCTGTTCGAGAACGTGAGCGGTATCTGTATTGTACTGTGTCTCTGTGGCAAGCCTCCCTGACGAGCACGACTCGTGAGGTTTTTCCGCGAGCAATAAAACCTTACGAGCAGTGCTCGCGAGGTTTTTCGATTCGACCTCACAATCACTTTTTTTTTGGGGGGGGGGAGCACGAGAATATCAGGTGCATTTGCTTGTTCTCCGGCGCTTCAATTGGGTGTAAAAGATCATTTTTTAATTGGCCGTTATTCAGCGACGATCTAAAATCGCCGTACATGTAGTTTACGGCGCTAACATTGGCCAAAAGAAATGGCTGCTGACGAGCGAGCACCAAAGATTGCTCGTGCCTTTCGTACTTAGGCAGAACGAGGAATAAAACCTCAAAAACTGTGCTCGCTGTTTTTCCGCGAGCAATAAAACCTTATTTGAGGTGCTCGTCTATGACGCACTTGGCAATAAGACTCAAGCGGAGGCAGCGACTGCATGTCAACCAACAGCAGCTCGAGGATGTCCATGTCCTGGGACCCCATCCGCTGCAGCGTTGGTCCGCTCGCGCCTACAGAGGAGTGCTGTATTAAGTTTTCAAGTCCGTAGTAGCAGGTGCCGTTAGTTGGCCAGTGCACAATCGGATCCATGATCGGCTCCACACTCAGGCGGGCTTTCTTGGTCGGGTGATCTTCAGCATGCTCCTGCATCCAACCTTTTACGTTGGGCGGCTCAAGTCTTACGCACAGCACGAGTCACCTACTCCTGGTGACCCGCCGCACAATACTATTCGCAGGAAGAATGGTTAGTGCGCTGTCCCACGCACAAGGACCGTGCGAACTATAGACCCGATCGAACCACCTCGCCTGAAGAAGCAAACAATTGGGGGGGGGGGGCGCACCGTCAACTCTTCAGTAGTCTTTTCAAGTTTTTTTTTCAGTAGCTACTTTTGATCCTGCCAAAATCTTGAGATAGCTTCTCACCGGTAAGCGCGACCTTTCCGTTAGAAATTCTTAGCGGTCAGCAGATATGAATAACGTTGATAGGAGTAAGTTGGTCGGGTTGTACTTGTTTCTCCCTCAGAACTACATCGACGCGAGTAGCGACGAAGAAAGCGACGACGATGCGATGACATGGTTAGTCAGTTGTCGCTGTGTGCTTCAGGGAGTGGAAACAGCGTGGCAGGACTTGGAGGTGGAATTGAAGAGGTTCAGTAGTTGGTAAAACCGCGAAGTGGAGAATGGATCCATGTTTGGTAAAGGTAAAGCGACGCACCTTGAACAGAACAACGTCCGTCATTCAGCATGCAAGGCTTCTCCATCCATAGTTCGGCAATTCCAGTTGAAGCTGATCTAGACCGAAACATTCCGATGAAGCCTCCACCTAAGTATCGGCAAGCCGGAGGTCGATAGGAATAAGACGCGCCGCAAAAGACCGGCCGAAACTCGCCAAACGCATTAAAAGTAATGGCGAAGTTCACACAGGCAGAACGTCACAAGTTTCACTGCAACACCAAGCTCAAGCATCCGAAATGATATCTGTATTGTCAGCAACAATTAGTGCCGCCACACCAACACAGCGCAGCGAATACAAATGCAGTGTGTGTAAATCGACCGACCACAATGCCAAGCGGTGCCCCAACTGTGCTCATGAAATGGAAGAACGAGGTGAGAGATTTATACCTGGCATCTACACCGTAGGCGGCTGCCCGTACTTGGCTTGTGGTGTTCCTATCGGCTGGATAATGCTCTATGTAGATCAAGAGGATGGAGCGAACAACAATTTATCTTTACTGCAAATCAATACGTAAAAACTTACAGAACACAGTAAATAAGAGAAAAAATACGTAACTATCTATTATTCTTGTGTACAGTGCAAACATCAACCTTTTTTCCGCGGTCGACTGCCCCTAATGCCCTGGGCTGCGTGTCGCTTTCGCGGTTTACTTCCACTTGTATCCACTTTTGTGTGCGCGACAGTCTGCATTGTGCTATCGATAACATTGCTACTATCGGACTCCTCCTCGTCAACAGAGGTAGTCATCTCGCTGACATGGCCAATCCTGTCCCATCCACGAAAAGGGCCTTCCCCACAGTAATCGTTCGAGTTCTCCAAAATATCAGTAAAACGCGTGCTCGTGGACGCCTGACGCTTGGCAATAGCGTACAGATTTTTCGCTCGCTCAAGATCGGTGAAAGTCTGCTGCAAAATCTCTTCCTCTTCCTCCTGTGTGTGAAGTGAAGCCATGCTGCGCGTTGATTTAATTCCAGCAACACAATCCTTGAATGTCCGGTCAACCAAAAGAGAGTGTTCAGGTGACAACGATGGTACTAATTCAGCTACCGTGCAATCTACCAGTTGGAGAACCAGACTTTCAACCACCTCGAAATTTTCAATACGGCGAGCTTGGGCTAGTTTTGCCAGACAGTTGTACTGAATTGCTCGCAGGTATTTTCTTTTCGAAGTACGGTATGCCATCCACAGCTTCTCAAATTCAGGTTCATCTCCTGTTGGTACTAGCCTATCGACTGCAGGTGCATGTTCATCGGCTGTTGTTGTTGCTTTATCGGCTACAGGTGCACGATCGCACAGAGAATCGTCCGTGGTCACACATGTAGATGCGATAGGTTCGTCAAGCTTTCCGGTGCGCTCGTCGAAGATTCCATCACTTTCGGCGGGGAAACTTGGGTCCGGTGTCAAAGCCATTAGAGATGCCCGCTGATCATCACTAAGTGCCATCCATTGATCCCGGAGTTTTCGCCCTTGCTTTCCCTGTGTAAGCCACTGGTTGTCTTCTTCATGACTTCATGCCGTCTAGCCACGAATTTCTTTGCGTGATTCGAGCCATGCGTCGACACAAAGACCCAGAACGCCTCATGACATCGCATTCCATAGCTAAAACACGTTGTTAAGCACATGAATTAGATAGTACACATCTACTTGCAGCAAAAAGCGGTTGAATTCTGCGGTGTCACCTTCTCAATTCAATAGGCAACAGCTCGAAGAGAACGCAAAATCCGAGCACGCAAATCTGAGCAGGAGTATGCAGCTAGGTTTGCGCAGGGGTTGCTTACAAGACGAACTGGTGCTCTCCCCGGGCCCTGGGCAAGTCGCCGTTGCCATCAGATAAGACTGCAAAGCGAGTGCTAGGCCGTCCAATTAGCAGACGTCTTTGGAATTCAAGGTCAGTAGCGATAGATACCCGCTCGTCTGGTACTTGCTCGTGGGAGGCTTGCTCTGTGGGTCTCACCGAGAGGCGAGGTCATTCCACTCGTCCTCCTTACACGATTTGATTCCGCAGACGTTTGTATCAAATGGAAATGCCACAACTTGTTGATATATGTCAAAGTCCTATATACATGTATGTACATACTTCGTTTCTAGACGCTCACATGACAGCGAAGTTCTCATCGTTCGCGGGGGCAGATGACGCACTTGGCAATAAAGACTCAAGCGGAGGCAGCGACTGCATGTCAACCAACAGCAGCTCGAGGATGTCCATGTCCTGGGACCCCATCCGCTGCAGCGTTGGTCCGCTCGCGCCTACAGAGGAGTGCTGTATTAAGTTTTCAAGTCCGTAGTAGCAGGTGCCGTCAGTTGGCCAGTGCACAATCGGATCCACGATCGGCTCCACACTCAGGCGGGCTTTCTTGGTCGGGTGATCTTCAGCATGCTCGAAGCCCTTCTCGACCGAGTCGCATAACTGCTGAGCGGCTCGCTTCTCGCGCTGACGCTTGTGCAGTCGCTGTTGATTCAGGTTGGCCTTGCGGCGGTGGAACTCGCAGAGTTTGTGGATGGCGCCATCGAGCTTGGTGGCGCGGGGGTTCGTGCAGACCTTGCTGCGGTATCCGCACTGCATGAGCAGCGACGTGGAGGCTGCGGCTTCGTCAAAGAAGTTCATCTCGGGGCGGTGAGGAGTAGTAATTCTGCTGGTTGGCAGCAAATTGAACAATGGTTGGTGCCAGGAAGGAGAGGATACCATAGTCCGATGCAACTTCGAGTGGTGTCTGCGTTAGTCACCGCTCGTCATGAGGACTTGCTTCAACATGGAGGATATCCAGGACAAATTGTTGCTCTCTGACTCAGCGCATCATTTCGCCGTATGATTTGTCCATCAGCTTGATGCGCGCGATATGGTAAATCCAGTTGGTGCCGATCCACCAGAGAGATGAGCAACACTCCAATGGTGCTTCGACCTGAGCCTGCATGCACGCTTCACTCTGCTCTACAGCCCGACCATGGCTCCACCGAAAAATTGTACGTGCATCATGCACGGTGCAGGTACCGCAGCTTTCGCTCGCATGGGTACAGTAACCACACTCTGGACGCAGGGGGGGGGGGGGGGGGGGCTTGTGCTGTAACTCGATTCGTGCCAGCAAACTGACCGACGCCAGAACCGGATCTCGCGGCAAAAATGGTCCTAGGATACATCCGCGGATGCCTTGCTGCCATGGGTCTAAGTTCCTTTGCCCGCTACATGTATATGGGCAATTATCCCATGTATATAGCTGCTGCGGTCGTGTGATAACAAGTTAAATGTAATCGCCAGTGCTTTTAGTCTGCGGTGCCAGCGAATGCAACAGACACGAGATGGGCGCCGATATAGCAGATCGACTCGTACTGTTGCTTGTCGAGCGTGGTAGCTAAGCCTCTTCTGCCTAGTCGACGAAAGCACGGGAATCGGAATTGTAGGCGCACAATACATGTATTTGGCTGAGGAACTTTAGCACGTAAATAAACTCAAGACATGTGTTGCTCAAACGACGACCGAGTTGGCTTCGTCCACGGAGGTCGGAGTTGGGCGGAGGCAGCAGCGGCAGTGGCTGCACATCGAGCAGTAGCAGCTCTAGCATGTCCATGTCCACGGACGTGAGGCTCGTGGGGGTGGCGAGTTCTTCGGTGAAAACTCCGTTTGGGTACTGGTCGAGCGGCGCTTCGGCCGCAGAGTAGGGAATCGGATCGACCGCGATCGGATCGATAGGGATGTGAATGTTGAGGCAGATTTTCTTGGCAGGGCGGTCCTCTTTCGCCTTCGTGGTGGCTCCAGATTGTCGGCGCGCGACGCGCTCTTCGCGCTGGCGCTTGTGCAGCCGCTGCTGGCTGGCGTTGGCCTTGCGGCGGTGGAACTCGCACAGCTTGTGCAGCGAGCCGTCGATTTTCGTGGCGCGTACGCTGGTGCAGACTTTGCTGCGGTATCCGCACTGCATAAGCAGCGACGTGGATGTCGGGACTTCCTCGAAGAGGGCGAGCATGCTGAGCAGGTGCGTGGGGTAGTTGTGGTTGTGGGCCGCAAATTGAGGAATGAGCGGGGCAGTGGCGCATCCCTTGGGCTAGTTGCAGTCCCTGACCGGTATCTCCTTGGCCGGATTTCTGTATGAGTGTGGCGTAGCAAAGCGACTCGCTGCTAGAGTACCGTACTAGATACAATACTGGTACTCGCGGGAAGCTCGCATCTGCGCTGACGGATTCTCGAAGTTTCTTCCTGACTTAAGCTTAGGCTTGACATGCTGGATACGATCGAGTCACGCGTACAGTACATGTACGTACATGTACTGCAACGAGGTGTCGATGAAAGGGTCGCTTTCGATCGACGGCAGAAAGCTAAGACGCTCGCCGCTGCGAGGCTACAACGGCGCTGATGTACTGTAGTGCATGCACAGAGCAACCCCCGCCACATGTACTCGACCATCGCATGCCGCTCTGGCCCAGAGGCTCTCGCAGAGCCTGTGCCACTGGCAGTGGGGCAGCAATGGACCTTGATTCAAAAATTGACTCTGTAACGACGTCATTAACTCGGCGGCGATCCAGCCGAAAAGACAGGGTCTCGACTGGACTATTGGGCCACTCCCCCCGAGGGATGAGCGTTGACGCCTGCAACAGCTGGATGTGTGAATCCCGAGGCGCCGCCGTGAAAGACCAATCTCATGGCGGCAATGCTGGGCGCGGATTCTCGTAGATGGAGTTGCTATCGGATACGAAGACTTCATCAGGTGGCGGCAAGGCCGGTTGCTCGGCATTATTCAGCAGCTCCGACTCGCCCCCTGAAATCCGCGAGGGTCACCGGATACCAAGCTGGCCTTGGAAGAACCGAGCTTCAAGGCCCTTGCTGCTTCCAAGAACATCCACGGCCAACTGCAGGAGGACACCCTCGGACAGCCAGCTGACATTACTAACTCTCGTTGGGAGCTCGCTCGGCGGTGCATCGCGAGAGAAACAGTCTGTACAGTACATGTAGTGTTATTAATACCTGGTAGCTCGCTCCAGTCCTTCGCTGTCCTCCGATAGTGCAGCGCCATGAACGTGCACGAGAAACAACTTTGTAGATCGTCGCGACGGGACCCCGTGTAGCGGAGCTGTTGTCACTGGAGTTTTATGGTGCTGCCATCGCCAGCTTATTCTTGCGCTTCAGTTCCCAGCGTGAGCGCGGCCAGGCCCTGGGCCTGCCATATGCACCAAATTTACAAGATCACGATTCCGTTGGCGACCACCCGGTGGTGCTGGAAGGTCACTTTCTGTACTGTACCGCCACACTGGAGTCCCAATTGAGGCATGCCACGATCGACTCAAAGCTGCGCGTACAGTCTACGGCGCGAGTTGCGGCGGGGGTCAGTAGCGCCTCTGCAGTGGGGAATGGAGTGCACAGCACAGCCTGCGAACTGCTCCTGCCTCCAGAGATACATGTAGGAAGGTGTCCAGTGTCCACACTGTGGACACATGGGCGTCAAGTGGACCGACCCGACCGCTTTGACTCGGTTGCCGATTCACTTGATTGCGCTGCACTCACGCACATAGCAGACACGACATCCGTTGGCGCGAGTATTGTGCGATTGCCCATCGTCAAAGTGGGCAGACAGAATCCTGGGGGGTGCCGCCCATACGGTCTTGTCTCTGGTCGTCAGCGCCCGCGGCTCAACTACTGTAGCCGAATCAAGGTGGAGATCTCCTCCATTCCGTCCGCTTTCCGACGCAGGCAGTCATTACCCAACTTGCCTCCAAGCACTCAACTATCACACTATAGCCACTGCGCCAGCATGTTCCCCAGCATCGACGAGCTCCCGACGGCCACGTCGCTGCTCATGCAGTGCGGCTACCGCAGTAAAGTCTGCACCAAAGCGCGCGCCACGAAAATCGACGGCTCGCTGCACAAACTCTGTGAGTTCCACCGCTGCAAGGCCAACGCCAACCAGCAGCGGTTGCACCAGCGCCAACGTGAGACACGAGTGAAGCGACGACGAGCTGAAGCGATGGACGACCGCCCCATGAAGAAAGAGCGTCTGGCCGCTCAGTCCCCGGCCGGCTCGATCACCATCGACCCGATTCCGTACGCTGCAGCTGATACCTCGCTCGAGTTTGGCGTGAACGTCGACAAATACTACCGGTACCCTACCAGCTTCTTCGCGGAGGAACTCGCTCCCTCGAGCTCTGAGACTGTAGATATGGAGCTGCTGGAGCTGCTGCTACTTGACATGCAGCCGCACGCTGTCGCGGGGTTTCCACCCAACTCACCGGTATCCGTGGATGACACCAGCTATATCATCGTGTGACCTCGTGTGTACCCAACCACCCTAACATAATAATGCACGTCGTCCTTTGGTCTCCCCATCTATCGATTCTGTAGCGGAAGCAATGGTCATTACCAATGGTAGGGTGTTCGTAGGTCGTCGGATATGTCCAGCAAAGTCGTGGCCTACTACATGTACTGTAGCTACATGTAGCATGTAAGCAAATTAATATCCGCTTTTGAGGCCAATACTCCAAGGAAATTACTACGTAGTAGTAGCCACCTTCGCGCTTCTCGAGACACCCTGGATCTGAAAGCTTGTGTCACCAGAAACTACTACCGTAGTATCAACGATTGTTCAACCTTCTTCGCCTGCTACAAACAGAGAGACATCACAATTTGTGTACATCATCAACCTGCAATGACACAAGAGGTACTCCTTGCTGCAACGTAAGGGATCAATCGCCATATACACAGTGTATCGATGATGAATTGTTGCCTGCTTACCTAGCTCAGAGCCGTTGCTCGATCTGCTGCTCGAGCGCGGCAGCTTCCTCTCCTGTCAGCTCTTGGAATCTGGTATCGTCATCCTTTGCCATCTCAACCGCTTCCGCCGCAAGAAGCTTCGCCAATCTTTGCTTTGAGGGCTGCTGCCTTCTTGAGGTTCCGCATGCGCGAGTGCGACCAGCGTCTACCAGCTGTGAAGACCGCAGTGTTCGATTGAGGACGACGTCGTGGACTTCGGTGTCTCACCCACTGTAAGCAGTGGGCTTTGGCAGCAAGAGGAGCCGTCACAGCTCAGCCAAGTTATCTGCGGAGTCGCGGGGAGTGTCGTGGTGGCGAACTGTTGCTCGATGCAGCTCCGAAGAGGTAGAAGCGATTTTGAGACGCCCAACACCTCGCTTGCCGTCCAAGCTCCTCAACACAATTGCAGCTTCCGTGCAATGCCATATAATTGCGGTGTATTCGGGAGTCTCGAATACGAGACGCGCTGTGTCATTGATTAACCTGCAAGTTGCAAACCTCGTGTTGCAGCCGAGGTTTCTAGAACAGCCTGTCTCAAAACACGGTGAACCACATTCCGGTTCCCGACGTTCTGAACCGCATAGTGAACCCAAGTCAAAAATCGCGGTCAGGTGTTCAGTCCTCGATTCTTGGTGGCCTCGAGGACTCACGACCAGCCGCACTTCCCTTCCGTCGTGTCCTAGCCGACATTTCCAGCTCCCGACACCATCACAACCCTCAGCACACCAATCTTGTCGTCTCAGCCAAGTCTCTCGCTCGCGCTCACCCAAGAAGCGTTTAACACCACCTACCTAACCTACCTACCTTCATTTTCCCTTAAAGTTCAAACTTTAAGTGAACAACTTTAAGCCAAAATGGAGAACTACCAGAAGGTGGAGAAGGTGGGCGAGGGCACCTACGGCATCGTGTACAAGGCCCGGGACCTGACTACGGGCCGCATCGTGGCGCTCAAGAAGATCCGCCTCGAGCCCGACGAGGAGGGCATCCCGTCCACCGCCATGCGCGAGATCTCGCTGCTCAAGGAGCTGTCCTCGCACCCGAACGTCGTGTACCTATACGACGCCGTGTACCAGAAGAACAAGCTCTACCTCGTCTTCGAGTTCGTGGAGCAGGACCTCAAGCGCTGCCTCGAGAAGCTGCCGGCCAGGATGGAGGTGTTCCAGGTCAAGAGCTACCTGTACCAGCTATTGGCTGGCATTGCCTTCTGCCACGCCAATCGGGTGCTGCATCGCGACCTCAAGCCGCAGAACCTGCTCATTGACCAGTACGGCAACCTCAAGCTCGGAGACTTCGGCCTGGCCAGAGAGTACGGCGTCCCGTTGAGACGCTACACGCACGAGGTCGTGACGTTGTGGTACCGGGCGCCCGAGGTGCTGCTGGGCGCGAAGCACTACTCCACGCCCGTGGACTCGTGGTCCATTGGCTGCATCTTCGCAGAGATGGTCAACAAGCAGCCGCTGTTCCCTGGAGATTCCGAGATTGACGAGTTGTTTCGGATTTTCAGGGTGCTGGGCACCCCGAATGAAGCGCTGTGGCCTGGAGTTTCGACGTTGCCCGACTACAAGACGTCGTTCCCGCAGTGGCGTCCGCAGTCGCTGTCCAAGGTCGTGCCGCAGCTGGACCGTGTGGGACTCGACCTGCTTTCGGTGCGTTCACAGCTCAGGCTACTTGTGTGTCTTCTACTGTTTGTGTTAACGTTGTTAGTGTTTTGCTTGATGCAGCGTCTTCTGGTGTACGACCCCAGCAACCGTATTTCGGCCCGTGCTGCGATGTCGCACCCGTGGTTCGCCGACCTGCACCCGCAGTACGCATCCTTCCGTAACAACGGTAACGGCAATGGTACCCAGACGTTCTTTTAAGTCTGGTTGTGTTTGTTGCGTCCTTGGCGCGACAATCGCCATTGCAGAGTACCGGTATAAGAAAAAGGAACACCAGAAGAAGAAAAAGCAGACGACCACGATGGAGATTTTGGACAGCAAAACTCCGACAGCAAATATTCAGCTTCAAGCAGCGAGAAGACAAGAAAAAAGCGCAAGGAGCGAGGCCAACAGGATTCCAGCGTCAGGATGTTGTGTATCCCCCACGGATAAACGAAGGCAGCGGAGTTCAATTCAGAATGACGAGATCGACAGGCTTCGCTTCAACATGCAGTTGGGGAGGTATATCAAGGCTCACCCGAGTCTTTTCACGTATGAGTGGCATAGATTTCGACGGTTCCGCGCTGAACAATGCGGGACGCAGACAGACAGCGATAGAGATCCATCTGCCAACTTAACCATGGAACTAACCAACAAACAAAAACACACCACAGGCCGTCCTATGTGACGCCACCATTTTTGCCATCAGGGTACAGTACTTCACTTACTACCGTTGTGGTTAGATGCCCTAACGTTAGTTGCCCTTTTCAATCCAGCCAATCACATTTAATCGCGTTAAGTCCCAAGTCCAGCATACAAAAACCAAGACAAGTTTTACTACCCAAGTCAAAAACGAAGCCTCATGAATGGAGCCCCTCGTAAACGCCACCACGCTGGATTTGACGTGGGCGTGGTGGTGGCCCGCACGCCCTCCCACAAGAAACCCCGGACACTGGTGACGCCGCAGACAGCACCGCGCGTCGCCTTAAGCAGCAGAATACACAGTAGCAGCCACAGTGCAT
The DNA here is from genome assembly GCA_024679075.1 of Phytophthora uliginosa. NCBI lineage: Eukaryota > Oomycota > Peronosporomycetes > Peronosporales > Peronosporaceae > Phytophthora > Phytophthora uliginosa. Next base: position 16,327 of record JAIKVD010000559.1, read on the forward strand.
TCCAACGACATGCTGTGAGCAATCCGGAGTCCGAGGAGATCGAGGAAGAGGAGGAACTGGAGGAGGAACGCGTGCTGCAGATGCAGAGCCAAGAGATCGAGGAGGAGGAGGAGGCGGCGCTGCCCCTCGTGGTGTTCCAGTGCAGCACCTGCCGCTCCATCTTCGGAGATTCCTACGCCTTCGTGTGCTCCACCGAGGATCTGTGGCTTGTGACGCTGAGCCACGTGACCAATGTGGCACTAGCCCCGGAGGTGCAGACGGCCAACACGGGGCTGGACGCAGGCAGTTCGTACTTTGAGCTGCTGTGCCACAACTGCCAGGCTGTTCTCGGCCGCAAATATTTAACGACGCCAGTGGCGCTGGACGGCATCAGAGACCTCTTCAGTTTCTCCACGGAGGCCATCACGTCGTACACGCTGGGGGACCCCATGCAACAGAGTGAGGGCGGAGCAGATCAGAACATGCTGCAAGCTGCGGCGGCGTGCAATGCCACGATGCAGAAGCTCGCGGTGGATCGGAACGAGCTGGTGAGGCTGAGAGACGAGATGGAGAAGGTCAAAGGGCTCATGGTGACGGTGGACGACCGACTTGCCCACCTGGAAGGAGCGGAACCGGCGGAGTCCGAGGAGGAAGCGGAGGAGGAACATGAGGTGAGACAGCACAAGACCAAAGCATAGGACAGACACGTTAACTGTAGGATGAAGGCGTTTTTTTAGATATCTTTTTTCTGTGTTGATTGTCTTGTCTAGCGGGGGTGGGTCGTATGGAGTCTCGGCAATCAAAAGACACTTGGGTAGTTCCATCCAGAAGCTCTTTCACTGGGGCACTGCACAAAGTGTCGGCATCTCGGCCTTCCTCACACATCCACAGCTCACTGCGTAGCCTCAGCATGAGCCTCAAAGGCCGCGCGCGCAGCCTCAATGCCCGTCGGCGGCTTCGCCTTGCGCATCTCACCCGGTCTGCACACACAAAAAAATAACAAAAAAGTCAGCACTACCACCTGCACCCTCACACCCTTCAGCTCTGTCCGTACCTGTCCACGTATTCAATTACAGCCATCTCAGCGCCGTCGCCCTTGCGGAAGTCGGCCTTGAGGATGCGCGTGTAGCCGCCCTCACGCAGCCTAACCAGCAGCAACAGTGACCGCTCCTAATTAGCACCTCAAATACTTTAAAGCACCTCTAAAAACCAGCATCACGCACGAGTAGCGGGGGCCCACGACGTCGAAGAGCTTGGTCACGGCCTCGGGCGTGCGCAGGATGGACTGCGCGCGCTTGCGAGCGGGCTCGTCGCCCTTCTTGGCCA
>JAIKVD010000560.1:0-17201 GCA_024679075.1 Phytophthora uliginosa
GGGTCACCTTGTGTACCCGTCGGTAGGGCTGGATCTTGCTCTTCTGGTGTCTTCCGAAGTGCTCAAGCCTTGAAGTCGAGACAGTCTTGGCGAGACGCGGAGATGGGGTGGAGCGGCGTGGAAATCTTCACACTGCTCGCGGTTGTACTTCCAGATCAAATGTCCTTGTACTTGGATCTGGCGGCCTGGATTTGGATCCGGCCGTGGGGTTGCCTTGTGTGGGGAGTTTGTTCTTTGCGTTCCTTCCTTTCGATGCTTGCCGCTTCCTATAGCGGGATCTGTGGTGGTTGAGCGTCGAAGACCCGACCGGCCAAGCTGTGAACTCCGGTGGATCTGGGATCCGCACTTGAGGGTACATCACTAGGAAGTCTAATCTGGCCAATGTATTATCCAGACTTAACCAACACTAGATCTCTTACCACTAACGCTTCTACTCCTTGCAGGGCCAATGTAGATCCCGTTTCCAGGCGAGGGAGACGGCGGTTGCGATGTCCAAGGCGAATTCGATACTGATTTATGCTTAAGTCCGATCCCATCCTACGAACCTATCCCCCTACCTCTGCTATCATCCCATCTGTACCTACCGACTCTACGAACTCTCTCTACCTCCATTGTGACGTCAACCACCCCCCAGTCGTGCCGTAATCGCTGGATCCCCAACTTGGCCTCGGATCCAGATCCGGGGTATCAGACACAGATCCATCTGATCCCAGATCCAGATCCAAACTTGGCCTCGGATCCAGATCCGGGGTATCAGACACAGATCCATCTGATCCCAGATCCAGATCCACTTCACTCGGATGTCCTTCGATCCTTCTGATCCAGGCTTGTACTGCCGACCTTCGTTCTCTCTGTTCCTTCCGCCTTCCCGGGCTTGCATCTTAACGTCTTTGCGGTCTCTCCTCTGGTGCCGATCCTACATGGTCAGTCTCCCAGAATAGTGACCGGGTTGGTCCAAATCCATCTCCTGCCAATCACCTCGGGTCTCCCATTTCTTCGATCTTGCTTCTCCACAATCGCCTCCTGTCCGTAGTTGTTGTCACCCAACTGGCATCACTGCGGACACATTCCATCACTCGGCCTCCACTTTGGATCATTCGCCATTTCACCGTCATCTGCAGCCTGCTGAATTCCTCTCGTCCCTCATGGCTCACGACACCCCGGCTCCAAGATCCCCCAGCAGTTCTCGTCCGCCCAACCCCAACGCCACCGCCAGCGAGCTTAGGCAGCTGAATCGGGCACTGAGGGATCGCGCGTAGCGTCTGGATGCGGAGCTTCGGGCTGCTGTGGCGGCCCGTGATCGGGCTATCGATCATCAGCACCAGCTCTCAACCACTTTACTGCGCCAGACTCACGATCTCCGGGCGCTAGAACGCAGCTATGGTGTTCAGCGAGAGGGGCTACGGGGCCTGCGCGAAGAAGTTGGATCCCATCAAGTGTTGGATCGGCCCCTGATTCAGCGTTAGCTGCGTTGCGGGCGCAAGTCCAACAGCAGAGCGATGAAATTCGTGATTTGGGGCAGCACTTGGATCAAGCCTCAGGGAGCGTGATACGCTACAAGCGGAAAGCGATCATCTGGCTGAGGAATTGCAACTTGCTGGACCCGAGATCGAGCAACTCCAGGAGCAGCAACGTCAGCTAGAGCGCGAGCGTGACGATGTCGAAAATACGTTGCATCTGACCGAGGGCAGCTTGACCCGCGTCCATGCAACTCTTCGAGAAGTCGAATCGCGTGCGGCAAGTTCCGAGGTAACCCGCCTCACGAGCGAGAGAGATCAGGCTCAAACCGCTGCCGCCGCTGCTGAGGGTCAGATTGGCCCTCTGAGGGAGGACTTGCAAGCTTACCAGCGCCTGCATCGTGAGTCTTCTGTTGTCAAGAAGGCGCCTCGACCTGCCACGGTGTACCCGTAGATACCGGTACGACCTTCACTCAGCGGCACTTCAAGCATTCACGTGATTACGGGACAGGTGATTACGGGGCATGTGATTACGGGACTGTGTCGCATGGGTACAAGATTGTGGATACAAGATGGGCATCGACGTGGCAACCTCTGATTGGCTCAGGTAACTCAGTATCCAGTTAGGAATCCAGTAGTGTGTATCCAGAAGAGAATCCAGTAGGCTTAGAGGTAGCAAGCAGTTCGCGAACTAAGGACCTAAAATCAATCACTTTGCATTTCGACATCTAGTGCTCAAACGACCTTGACTTTTTCTTCGGCGGAGCTGGATCGTCTTCGAGCCACTCATACTGCTACGATGGCGGACCTGGATCAGACGGCTATCGAACGGGATACGGCCGTGCATGATGCGATCGTTATCGTGGCGACCTCGCCAATCTCCGTACGTACACTCCGCTTCTTGTACTGTCCGTTGGCATATCCTGCAACACTAACCGCAACTCTGATATCCTTGACGTCTGTCAGGTGGAGATCTGGCGGCTGCCGAACGATCCCGGGAAAATCTGGAGAAGTGTCTCGCTGAGGCGGAGCGCCGCCTTTGTGACCTGCAACATTCCGACCGGGTGCTTCAGCGTGAGCGGGACGCCGCTCGTCAGGAGCGTGACCGGATCCGACTTGACCACGACGCGCTCCAAAGAGAGCTCGAAGTCGCTCGGCAGAGGCTGACGATCGTAGCCACCGCTGTAGGTGCTCAACCGCTTCCGGCTTCGGAGGCGTTGAACCCAGCGGCTGTGTTGCAATCTCTCCGCGAGACGCCCGTGGATCCATCCACTCCCGGCAGAAACTCTAATCCTGCAGGTGGAGACACGGCAGATCATGGCCTCAATGACGATCCCAACTCCTCCAAGCGGCCTCGCAGTCCTTCCGCGTCATCAGCGAGTCCAGCCCTGTGCCTCCCGCCAAGCGTCGCGTTCCGCCTCTACCTCAGAATGACGACGACGATCTCGGAACCGACCGATCGGCGGAGGATAACGGTTCTGGTCCGGTCGACTTGACTCGGGATGACGGGGACATCGCCGACGATGGAGGGCGTTCGAGTGGGGACGATGCCGATTCTGATGTCGATCCAGGTTCGGATGGCCCCAGCAGACCACCGAGTAACGAAGCTGCTGATGCCGAGTCTGGAGCTGAAGACGATGAGGAGGACGAGGACGCCGCGGAGGTAGCCGACGAGCTTCTCGAGGCTCAGACTCTGCAGGCTCTCTCCCAATCACGTTCGGCTGAACGACGGCGGCAGCACGCGTCGCCTCGTCGTGGTCCCAAGGTGGCTGGATCTGGAGCACCCCCTGACGGATCTGATGATTCAGGTTCTGATCACGGTTCTGCCCCCAACCCGCCTCCAAGTACTGGTCCCTCGCGTAAGCTGCCAGTGTCTCCACGTCGTCGACCTGCGGGGCCCTCTGGTCCGATGGCTCCAGTGGCGCCTTTTGGATCTGAGACACTCTGCATCCCAGGTCGCGCTCAAGCGCGAGCACTGATCCAGCCCGACGTGGATCCTTGGTTGGCAGCCCAGTTGTCGGATGTGGCGATGGTCAACATGTTGATCAACACCTTATTTCCTGTCCTTCCGACTCAGTCGGGTTGGTTGTTTCCCCGTGTAAGCCCCAGTGATCGACGGCAGTATACCATCCAGGATTACTGCGCCGATCTGATCACCGAGGACAAAGTGAGGGCGCTGTTGGATTCCCACCCGTGGGAGGTGCTGGAAGGGACTGACACCACCATCACCTTCGAGATCGACGTCGGCGGAAGACTCGGGCTCGCGATCCAGCGATACAAGTCCCATGAAGCTGACAGTCTCCAATCGTACTGGGAGTCAACTCACTCCTTCCCGATTACTCAAGCTATGGTAAACAAGTATCCATGGCTTGGAGTGTATCGTAAGGAGTGGAACAACCGTCGGTCTCACGCAGGCAATCGTTGGAAAGCGTTCTTGGAGATTCTGATTCCGGCTATGCGAGACAGCTGGTGTGACCTGGATCTATTGCTGGATCCGTTTTTTCAACACTTCCCGTAGCGATCCGAGACGGTCACCTGGTTCCCCAGCCTGGAGTCCCGTCAGGCGAATCTCGCGGGTCCAAATCTGCACCGGGACGAGCCCACCGGTCTCCCTGAGGCTCTGGACGAGGCGAAATCTGTGGATCCATGGCGTAACCACTACCGTGACCTCCCTCACCAACACCCTGCTCACTCCATCTCACGTCTCACCGACAAATTCTTTGGGGTTCAAGTGGCGGAAGACGTGTAAGGTCGGGATCTGCGGTGCCAGGTCCTTTATACTGCGTCTGCCGATTTCGGGCGTAGGTTCTCGGAGTTAGTCGCGTTTAATCCTTCCACTTAATAATGTTCTTTCCTACTTCGGTCTTGACCTCGGCACTGTTCGGATCCTGTTTATCCTCTTTCACCTTGCTCCAATTGATCTTCCTTGGTTATTGACTCCGGTTTCACTGATCCCGGATCTTTTCATGTAGACATGTAATTCCCTTTTCCTCCGATCTGCACGTATCCTGCAGACCCATGCACCAGGTAGAAAGGCGTCTCGCCTCGGACCCGATCTTGAGCGGTATTAATTGCAAAGGTGAGCCGCTCTGCGTATTCATCCCAATCACGCTGATCCAACTCTTGCACGTACATTATGAGGGCGCGAGTGGCTGTCTGCACCATGCGTTCCGCCGTCCCGTTCGCCCGCGGCCTGTACGCTATCGTGGCACGTTGCTGCTGACCTAGGATCTTCTTGAAACATCTGAAGAAGTCGGCCATAAATCCTGGCTCGCGATCATGCCTAATCACTTCACTGGCGCTGAATCTCCGAAAGACACATTCCTCATAGGACTCTGCGATTGTTTGAGCTGTCATCGACGCGCTCGCTTTGGCGATCACGTATCCCGTGAAGAGATCCACCCAAATTAGCAGTTCCGTATTGCCCTTGTGTGATCTGGGTAGCGACGGTATGTGATCCATCGCGATCATCTGGAACGGATACGTTGCCTGTATGTTGCCTGGAGATTCGCCTTGGAGCGTGGGCCTTCCCTTTCCCGTCTCACAGTCCACACACTCTCCCACGTATCGTTGCACACTGCGGTAAAGCCCTCTACGGTGGAAGTGATCCCGGATCCGCTGATATGTCCGGCCGATCCCTCGGTGTCCTCCTTCAAGACTGGTGTGGTAGTGGTGCAGTATGTCCTGTTGTAACGTCTCTGGAACTACCAATCTCATCAAGCCATCACGCTCTTCTGCCGTCCGTCTTGTAGGCGGGCAATAGAACAGTAGTTCATCCAAATCTACTTCATAGTCGGCGGCGACGGTGCTATACGATCTGGCCTCTTCTGGAGACAGCTCTTGCGTAGTGCCTACTAAATATTTCTTTAGGCCTGCGATCCACTCCTCCTCGTCTTGTGCTTGCCGGATCCGCTCCACCCGTAAAGTCCTCACCACATTTTCCAGGAGGACTTCCGGGCGGGATCTGGATCTGCCGGTTGTTCTTGTCGTCACCGGGGAGACCTTAACTACTGGGCGATCTTCTTCTGCTCTCACCACCAGGATTTCTTCTAGGCGGTTTAGCGTGATCAGGTTCTCGAAATCGGATTCGTCCTCTACCTCGACACCACCTTGACGCTGGAGTGCCGCGCTCGCAAAGCTGTCTGCACTACCATTCCAATCGCGTTTCACGTGTAACAATTCGTGATTTGGCCACGCCAGCAGCCGATCTAATGCCTTCTGCTTCAGCAAGGTCAAACCCGGGGCCTTGCAGTCGATTTCGGCTCTCACCTGGCGGATTACGAGATTGGAGTCGCCCGCAGATCACCAGGCGTTGCAACTCTTGTCCTTCTAGCAGGTCCATGCACAATAGGAGACCTCGATATTCAGCCTCGTTGACAGTCAGGCCCTCCGCATACCCAGATCGGGCTTTTATCACGGTCCACTCTGGCAGCTTCCACAGGATCGCGCTGTAAGCGCCTCCGCCGCGTTTGACTCGTGCGGATCCGTCGAAACTAACCACCCACAAGCTCTCTTCCGGATGTACTGTAGGGATCGGAGGTTGGATCTTGCGTCGGGGTTCCTTCTTTGGCGCAATAGCGATCAGAGCCTGGTCCACCTCTGCTCGGGGTGTGATAGTCGCTGCCATCGCCCCCAGGATTTCGTCCTCCCCTTTTGTAGACTTCACAATCTCCAGAGTCCATGGGGATAACAGCGCCGCCCACTGCCCCAATCTTTCCTGCAAACCCGGCGATCTGAACAACCACGCCAGAGTGGAGTACCTTGTCAGCACCTTGATTTCGCGCCCCACCAGCATGTTATGTCCCAAGTTTAGGATCCTGAGCAGGGCTAGCACCTCCTTCTCTACAATCCCGTAATTCAACTCGTTGGACTTCAACGTGCGACTTGCGAACGTGATAGGATGGAACGTGCCATCATACTCCTGCATGAGCGTAGACAATTACCACCGGCTGCAACTCAGGCTGGAAGTGGCGCAGGATTGGGGTCGATGCTATCTTCTCCTTCAGTCTCGCGAATGACCGATGAGCTCTGAGCCAGCGTGGATCGATCTCTGGTGACTCTGCCAGCCCTTCCAGATCCTCGCCTCCCAGTTTTGTCTGATCCTGGATCCGAGATCGATTCTCTCGTTTGTTCATTGCCACGAAACCCACCTCTCGCAACTCGTATAGAACAGCCGCATAGATCGCGTAGTCCTCGATAAACTTGCTGTAATAATTGAGGCTGCCCAAAAAGGATTGCATTGCCCGCAGCGACCCTGGAAACGGTAGATCTGTCAACGCCGACAAATCCTTCGGGTTCACCTCCAGACCAGCATTTGACACTCGGTACCCGAGATACTCCACCTAATTCTTACCCCAGAAACTCTTCACCACACTAATCGATAAGTTCCATTCGTCGCATGCATCTAGCAAACCTTCGACTCGGCGGCAGAGGTGGTCCCAGGATCCGCTCGTCCGGTTGTAGGATTAGACCGAAGGCTCGGTTTAGACTTGATCTTTGTATAGACATTAGGGTTTAGCTATAGACGAGGCCCCACAGCCTCTAATCACTGAATCAGAGTAGAATTTCCCCCTCAAGCCACAAGAGTCAAGTCCGTCTCCGGTAAGTCTAGCTAGCTTAGCCGTAGCGCCAGGATACACTCGGTCGACGTGGGTTATGTCTACCGGTGAACTTAAGGTACATTGACTGAGAGTTCATCCTGGTAAGGCCAAAAGTGGAGAAGTGGCCGAGTGTTGAAAGGTGTTAGAGACCTCATTGTACGTTTCTGGGAGAGTGGCACAGCCCCCTAGTATATTTGACTCCTGACCGAGGTTTCACTTCGGCCCCCCCCTGTAAAAGGCCTTGACTGGCCCGGTACCCTTCCTTTCTGAGGGACTACAGGGGGTAAGCGCTAAGCGCAAACTGTGTAAACACCCTAGCCTTTGCTCGTGGCTACGGGTGTATAAATTTCTGTGGGAATACCTGCCTGACCCAACGGCGCACTCAGGCACATTCCAGCCCGGTGTAAGGGATCGGATCTGGTCTTCAGATTTTATCCCAACGATATATCGCCGACCTTAACGGGAAAGCGTGTGTTGTTGGTAGGGCTCGTTCCCCTTACTTTGGTAGGAGGGACGAGGACTCGTAAAATCGTGTTTCCCTACATGACACAGCTTATTGAAAGCGTGAACGATGCGCCATCCGCCAGTGGCCTTCTTCACGCAGAAGGTCGGGCTCGAGTGCGGCGAGATGCTCTCACGTACGGACCAGCTTTACGGCGACCCTCGAAGAACTCGTCAATTGCCTTGACTTGGCAGTGGCCACTGCCGTGTCACACAGTATTTCGTACCGGGCGCGAGGTCAATCTCGTGCCGTACACTACGGTTGGCTGGAAGCTCAGCGGGAATCTTGTCCGGGAAAACGTCCGCGTACTCGCGGGCGGTGTCGTACACCGGATTGCCGGACACACGAAGTGAATCCCATGACTGAACAGCCAAGCGCTCTTCGCGCGCTGACTTCGTCTCGGCACTGCTGGGGCGAGTCGTCGCATTTTCGCCGTCGACAGTGTTGATCACGTGAGTCTCCGAGGTGTCATCGGTGATCAAGCACACTTGCTCGATGTCGCCGGCCTTGAGGTCGCGCAGGAAGTTCTTCCAGGAGAGGCCTAGTAGGCGCGTGATCGACGCAGCGTCGCGAGGAGGGCTCGATGGTTTGGTGACGATGTGGGGCTCCCTCCACATACTCGAGGGCGCAGACGGACTCCATCAGCACAGGCTCGGCATCGCCAGAGGCGCGACGTGGCTTTAATCGCCGACGAGACCGTCGCGACGTCTTCGTACGTCTCGAGCCCCTGCTCGAGACTGAGGATTCGCTGCCGCTGGATGATGCTTCACCAGTCGCCTTCGTTCGACCGCCTCGTTGTTCTGCGGGAGTCGCCTTCGCTCGACCGCCTCGTTGTCATCATTATCCAGGACCACGGCACATACCGTACACAGAGGGCCATCGCTCGCTCTGTGCAAGGCTTGCGTCGTGGCGGATTGGTCCACTACCCGGACGTGCGGCCAGTCCGACGGTGCAACCAGCAGGTGGGTGAACACCTCGCTGACGTCGAAGCCGCTCCGATGTTTGACCGATCGGGCCAGCCAGCCGATCTGAGGCTGATACCGTGCCAGCAACGGTATCCCAAAGATGCCGTCGAACGCGTGAAAAATTCGTCTCATAGACCAAGAACTCATCATTATTCCGGAAACCATCGAACGTGTATGGCAGCGAGATGGCGCGCCGTGGGACGCGGTGTGGTCTTCCGTCGGCCAGCTTGACGACGAGCTCGCCATGTCCTTCGTGGACCGTGATCGCCGTTGGGAGCAGTGACAAACAGGACGCACGGAAGAAATTGCTCGACCCTCCAGAGTCCAGAAGCGCGCGGAGAGGACGCCGCGCGCCGGCGACGAAAAGACTGACGATGATCAGCCTCGGGTCGCCACTGGTGGTGGTGGCATTGAAGTGTGCGTACTGCACGGAGGGGCTAGGAGGTTGAGTTGTCACCGGTGGACCCAGACCTCCATTCCAGCCAATAGGGCGCCCCGCACCTACTGGTCCCGGTCGTTTTTTTGGCTGGGCATCCGGAGACGCAGCATCGCTTCTCGGGACGACAGCGTTCACGAGCACCGACGCGGGCGTGCGGCAGACCGCCGCGTGATGCCCCATCTTGCCACAGCGGTAACAGTTCAGGGATCCGGAGCCACGATCGCCGCGGTTGAAAGACCGACCGCGGCCACTTGCAGCGTCGATGGCATCAATCTCCATGGGTTCCGGAGCCGACATTCGAGCCTCAGACGACAATGCTCGGGAGTATGAAGACGCGACCGTATAGTCCTCGCGAAGCGCGAGGGCAAATGCTTCTTTCAAGGTCTTCGGCTCGGCGCGCGTGAGACAGTAGCGCGTCATCCGTTCACGCATCCCGAAGACGAAGACGTGGACCTGTGACGCCATGTCGATGGGACTCGTTATAATACACGAGACCAGGTGTCGCGTCTTCTGGACGTAATCGCGCATCGTCATCTTGCCTTGTTTAAACGCGAAGAAGTCAGCTCTCATGCGCGACTCATATTGGGGAGGTTCGAACGCAAGCCGGAGATCGCTCTGGAGGATCTCCAGAGTGGGGAACGCGTCGCGGTCGACGACGAGTTTGCCAAGGGCCCATTCCTTGGCCTTCCCAGACAGGCGAGACAACAGGAAGTTCACCTTTGCCGTCGGCGCTTCGATAAGCCTCGAAGCGATCGCGATGTCGATCTCGCGGAACCAGGGATTCAGTGGAAGACGGTCTTGCCCGACGCCTGAATACGTCGACGTCTCCATCTTCACGGCGTCGTTCCGTGAAGAGTGCGAGGGAGTTGGTACTCGCCGCTTCGCTTCGGCGAGCTCGCGCTCCATGAATTCTTAAACGGCTTGGCGCTGTTGGTCGGGAGTCGCTGAGCTCAGCTGCGACGTGACGACGAACTCTCCTGACACCGCCGCGAGGCGGTGGAGCGCTTGCTACTCGATGGTTGTGAGATGGGGAAAAGCCGTATGCTCCAGGGTCATCGCTGGAGCCACCGACGGCTGGCCTTCACTCATCTCGAACTTGGTCATCGGAAGGACTACAATGTGCTACCAGGTGTAACGGGGTTAAAGATACCGTCACTAGCGTACACTGTAGATGCAAGAGGAAGCTCGCAATAGTAGAACAAGTGATAGGTTTGGGGAAAAATTAACTCTGTTTATTTATGGGACGAGGGCGGAGGCCCCCGTCCTCTTGTGAACCACTCAAATCTAAGTCGGAATCTGATTGGATGAAATGGGTCTGGTTCCCCACTTTCACCCAATCAGATAATGACAACAGAGCACACGCTAGCCGTGTGCCTGTACCTACTTTTGTATATGTATCCATGTGGCTTCTACCTACTTATGTAAATGGGCCCTTTACAACAGTAGTCAAGGCAGCGTCGGGGTGGAAGGGAGACATGACGGTCAACGAGGCGGAATACAGCGGTCTGTTACTCTGTTTCGACTGGCTGGATGATCAGGATCGAGGGCGCCTTGTGATCTGCGGTGACTCCAACTTGGTGATCCGACAGATGAAGGGCGAGATCGACTGCAAGGCGCCTGCGCTGACGCTGTTACGACCGAAGGCTTTACGTCGACTGTATCCTGGCCGGATCACGACCTGCTTCATGTTAAGCGGACATGGAATGCTAGCGCAGACAGCTTGGCAAGCGCGGCACTACAGCGAGAAGCAGGTGTCGTCGTGACGGAAGATCAATAGCGGGATAATCTAGTGACGCTGAATCGTCTGCCCGAGATCCTGACCGCAGCGACGAACGAGACTACGCTTCACATCTCAGCCATGGCCACCCGATCTCGTCGGAATGTGCCCGTCAGCTGAGGGTGGATCTGGAGAAGGACGAGGCCCGTGCATGCAGCAATATCGCGGCTGACTTTGAAGTGGATGAGCAGGATCTGCTATACTACTGCCCGCCCTCGCGGAAAGCGGAAGAAGAGAGAGATGGGCTTTTACGTCTCGTCATTCCTAAAACCTCTGCACGAGGATCTGCTACACCATTACCACGTGAGCCTCGAAGGTGGTCACCAAGGGATCAGCCGCACATATCAGCGGATCCGGGATCACTTTTACTGGCGAGGACTTTTTCGGAGCGTGTAGCGGTTCGTGGGCGAGTGTGTAGATTGCGAGACGGGAAAGGGGTGACCGACTATCCGTGGAGAGTCGCCAGGCAACGTGCAGACTACCTATCCGTTCCAGGTTCTGGCTATGGATCACATTCCCTCGCTACCCAAGTCGTATAAGGGACACATAGAACTCTTGATCTGGGTGGGCCTGTTCACAGGGTATGTCATTGCTAAGGCGAGCACGTCGTGAACAGCTCAAACGATTGCAGAGTCCTATGAGGAGTGTGTCTTCCGACGTTTCGGTGCTAGCGAGGTGATCTGCCGTGACAGAGAGCCCGGCTTCATGTCGGACTTCTGGGCGAGGAGATCGCGGCAGGAGTTGTAATACTTCTGCACTTCCCTGAGGGCCTCGTCACGCTTCTGAACTGCTTGATCCCGATCGTGGGCGAGTTGGGTCACCTGGGCGGTGAGCTGGGTCACCTGGGCTGTCGCAGTGTCCCGATCTTGGCGGATCCGCCCAACATTGGCGATCTCAGCCTCGCGTTGGGACAGCTGCGACTGCGCTTGCTGGAGATTCTGGACAGCAGTGTCCCGATCCTGGCGCAGCTGGTCGCGCTCAGTATTAAGAGCACGACACTTATCTTGTGCGCCTTGAAGGGGATCCTCAGCCCGAGCGTGCTGGTTGCGAGCCGAACCCAGTTCGCGTTTCAGGTCCTGGATCGTTCGGTTGGCAGCATCCAGTTTGTCCGCCGTGCGACCGTGCACCCGATGAAGCTGCTCTTGCGTTTGTTGGCTTTGGAGAGCAATTTCTCCAGCTCCTTAACGCGCTGGCCACGCACATGGACTTCCAACCGTGCGGCTTGAAGATCCGCCGCCATGCAGACCCGTCGAGTTGCTGGCGCGCTTGGTCCAGGTCACGCCGCAGCCGACGGTTTTCTTGGCTCAGAGCAGATCCATCGAGTCGTCGACGTGCTTGATCCAAGTCGCGCCGTAACCGGTGGGTTTTTTTGGCTCAGAGCCGATCCGTCGAATCGATGGCGCGCGTGATCCAGGTCACGCTGTAGCTGGCGGTTCTCCCGATCCAGCTCCTCAGCACGCTCCTTCCATTGTTCGTTATAACGCCGAAGATCCGCGTGGTTCTTCCGAAGATCCGCATGAACCGTCTGAAGTTTGAAGAGATCTTGGAGTGCCGTATCTCGGGTAGACTCCACCCTGTGGAGGCGTGGCTTGAGCTCTTTGAGTTCTTGCCTCAACTTCTCCTTCTCTTCACAGACCCGGGTAAGGGGATGCGGTGCACCCGACGGATCGGACGCCGAAGGTTCCTGGCCGGGCGGGAGACGCTTCTCCACGCTGATCGTGTAATGTATACGCCTCGGTAGTGACGTCCTCTAATAGACCATGACGGACTTTGAGATCACCGAAGTCCTGCAGCTCGATCCGAAGCTGCTCGTTCGCCTGCGCCGTCTCGGCATCGTGCTGGGTCACCTGCCGAAGTCGTTCTTGAGATACGTCGTAGCGATGCTGCGCGAAGTCGACGAAAGCGCGCGCCATATCCCAGTGGGGTTGCGCTTGCGCGTGGAGCTCTTCATTGTGGTGGCGCGCGGCGATCAGAGCGCGCACTGCCTGTTGATGCTTGGCAAGGAGATCGTGGTAGGCATCGACGAACACGTTCGCCGACGCGGCGGCAGCCCGCAAGGAATCCAGATCCAGCGCCACAGGGGTCGCGGCAGCCGACAGATCCGATGGCGCATGGTCGCAATGCTCGCAGGGAAGAGGGGCGTCGGTGGATCGACCCACTTCAGCGAACACGGCAGCGCGCAGCGCATCGCTAGCGCCCGGGGCGTTTCCGATGCTTGACATCGCTTGAGTGTGTGTGGGATCAGGCGACACGGTGTGTTACCGCTGCGCGGCAGCCACAACGTGTCGGGGGCGAATGTGGTATTACAGGATGCGATTGATAGGGATCGACCGGCCGTTGACGCCGAGGAGTCCCCAGATGGATGGATCCTGACTACGCGACATGCGAGATCAGATATGGGACGGATCCTATGGACCGTCCCGTAGGCGTAAGTTATGGGACGGATCCTATGAGCTGTCCCGTAGATCAAGGGTAAGGTATCGGATCCGGCCAGTTTAGTGCCGATCCCGATCGGAGAGATTACGATCCATAGTTAGATCAAGATGTAGGTCGAATGTGAGGCTCAGGAGAGCCCGAGGGAGAAGGGATCCGGACGGATAGATTAACACTTAAATCAGAACCGAATTTGCACTGGAAGACACACTTGGCTATAGGATAGGGGATTTATATTGGCCCCATACATAGATCAAGTGTATTTTTGGTTATCTTCCTGCAACACGTGGCAGCCCCTGGATAGCTTGGCCAGGTAGCGCGCGACCTTCGAGCTCTCAACCCCCCTCAAGATCCCGCTATTGGAAGCGGCAAGCAACGTAAAGGAACAAGGACAACCCCGCGAGGGAACAAGGAACCCCCAAGAGGGAACAACTCCGGATCCCACATTTCTATTGTGGATCCACAAGGCCTGCTCAAGAAGCTCAAGGCCGACCCTACTCGGATCCCGTGCGCAGGAAATACCCGCGCAGATCCACACCCCTCTCAAGTCCCCCCAAGGACATCCACCGCTCACCCAGTGCGTATCTCGTGTCAACGAGAGAGCTGTACCAGCCCGCCGACGGGTACACAAGGTGAACCACTCAGCAACTACACGGCCGTCGGAGTACCCCCTCCGTTAGTCGGTGTTCGGGCGCAGTTGGGAAGTTGGATTAGCGATCTCGCAGATTTTGCTGATCCCGCTACACCACAATGGTGCGCGTGCCCGGATCTTCTGGTGACTCGGGATTTCACCGTGAATCCCAAGAAGAAGTTCAAGTAGATCAAGCGTCATCGGACCTCAGATCGACGACGACGCCGCTGAATGAAGCAAGACCCGCGGATCGA
Source organism: Phytophthora uliginosa (assembly GCA_024679075.1). Taxonomy (NCBI): domain Eukaryota; phylum Oomycota; class Peronosporomycetes; order Peronosporales; family Peronosporaceae; genus Phytophthora; species Phytophthora uliginosa. The sequence continues at coordinate 14,059 of JAIKVD010000560.1, forward strand.
CAGAGTACTGGGAGGAACTCTGTCGACGGAAAGGAGGCAGATCCGGATCCGGATCTGGAAGATAAACTTCAACCTCCTCCCCAGGTCCCTTCGGGAACCCCTGTGGGTCTCGAATCACATCGAGACCCACTAACAAAACAGACCAAGGCTGATACGCGTTCGCGGACTCACCAGTCAAGCTCTCGCCGCGAGATTCTACCCCTCCGTTAATATCCCGCTGGGACTGGGAAGGAAAGAAGCCGGCTACTTGGCGAAAGTCGCTCAAGGCTCCAGAACCGGAGGAGGAGCTCCGGAAAGGACCGGACCCAGCCTGGATTAAGACGGAGACGCCAGGTCCGACGTGGAGCGAAGCAGATCTGGAGTTTATGTATCATGTATCATCGGAAGGAGCTCCACAACTTCATGGCCCAGGATCCAGTCATGCGGACCCTACGGCCGACACAGATCGGCGACCAGAAGGGACCGGTGACGGCTCCGGCCACAACAAGCAACAAGCTGGAGGCGATAAAGAGCCTCATGAAGCTACTGCAGGAAGCTGGACTAGTGGCAGGATCGTTCGACGCGGACGACCTGTTCAGCTTGGACTTACGGATCCTACAGTCGTCGACGAAAGTGCTCTTTGACAAACTGAAAGTCCTGGTAGGAGAAGCTCTGACGGATCCAAGTGCAGCCTCTAGCCCTGACTCGCCGACCCAAATCGGCTCAACCGGAGACCGAACCTCCTCACCGTTCGTGTCAGCGGCGGAGGCGGGCTCAGACACTTCGTCGGAGCCGCGGCGGATGTCACTAGGGCCTGCAGGTGCAGCTATGCTGCACGCCAGATCTAAAACCTCTTGACGAACGCCTGACCGATCTCGAGTCAAGAAAGCCCCGGAGGTAGCGACGAATCCGACAACCACAGCTCTCAACCCGACAGTTACGACAGACAAGCTAGAATCCTACTTCCAGGCCGCCATGAACCGGTTTCTCCGAGAGCAACAAACGGCCATGCCAGGCCTGACGGCGAGGACGCTGCCGAACCCGGGAACTCGAGATGTCGAGATGGAGTCGGCCGGATCGGAGGACCTGGACCGGCTGCATTGGGAGTATGACCCGGATGATTTGGACCTACCCACAGCAGCCCCAGCAGTCGTAGCAGCTGCCGTTACGGGCTCCTCCGAGTCCACCATGATCCAGAGAGTTCGGATCTCCGCAATATCCGACCGCAAGGAGTTCACGGGTAAAGATCAAGACGAGGACAAAGCGAGAGCATGGATTAGCAAGGTCAAGTCATCGTTCATGCGAGATCAAGCGTCCGACGAAGAGAAGTGCTTAACGCTCGCGGACTTGCTATCAGCACCTGAGAAGAACTGGTATCGACAGCTGCCGAGATCTACGCGTAACAAGTGGTCGGAACTACTACGTAGCTTCCAGATACAATACTGTGGATTTGGCGTCTCTGTGGCTCGCCAATATTACCAGGCCAGGAAGCGTTCAGACGAATCCGCACTGGAATACATGCATAGGCTCAACGTGGCAGGCTTGCGCGCGCGTCTGAAGGTCAAAGATGGCGGCGCGAAGGATCGGAAGGAAGACGTTGATCACTTCATCGAGACTCTAGGAGATCCTGAAGTGGCAGACAGGCTGACACTGTTACGACTTCTCGACGCAGATGATTTGGAGGAAGTCCTACGGGCCTTAGACAGGGCGAAGAGTCGCCAAAAGAAGTCGGTGGCTGGGTCCAACAAATACCGGCAGAAAGCCTCCCTGGCCCCGGCGCAGGCCGCTCCCGCCAAACATGTACGCGCGATACAAATCCAGGCGCCAGACTCGGGTTCGGACTCTAGCTCTGAAGGATCGGACTCGGATCGAGACGATCACCGCCGGATCTACCTCGCAGCCAGTGACGAACGTTCCCCACAAGGTGGGGAAGACTTGAAGGCCCCGGACCGCGATCAACCTGACCGCCAAGCTCCGGACCTACAGCCCAGGGACCCCCGGTCCAGATTTCAGACGGAAGGCGCGGATCGTGGACGGTGTTCGCATTGCGGGTCCAGGAAGCATACTGACTTGGGATGCTGGAGACGCTTGACCTGCCAGAAGTGCGGGAAGCGAGGACATCCGGCAGATCACTGCCTATTCGTGTGCCGTAAGAGCTCCACGACATGGGCAAATGCTCGATGGAGGAGTTCTACAACCAGATCCGCCAATGGTTTGATCCCGCGCCAAGCATGCGGGATGTTGCCAGAAATGGCAGAGAAGATGTTAAACTAGGACGCTCGCCGGGTTGGAATCCGGTACGAGCCGAGCGCTCTAGGTACTGCATCTATGCATACGTGAACAAGCCATCAGTAGATCAAGCTAGCAGGAGGCCAGGTCTACGTGATAATACATTCGATCTACATGGGAAACGCACTGCAGCCAGATCCAGTCTTTGCCCAGCCAGCGACTTCGTCAGATCCGACACTGCCGAAGCTGTGAATCTCAACCCTGGAGTACCACATGGTTATTGGAAACAGCAAGACCCAAACCTTTGGTTCTCGCCTACCGAAGGAGAGAATGTTCCCCCGAATCGTCGGTCCAGTCTAGTGGCTGAGTGTAGGCGAACTACGGATCCAGCACACTCGGATCTCCTTCCGGGAGAATCGAGAGGGTACTGGAAACATCATGCTCCCGGGAAGTGGTTTCGACAAGCCAAAGTCACGGGGAAGGTCAACAACGAGAAAGCAATCTTACTCCTCGACACAGGTGCCGAGGTGTCCATCGTAGACACCACTTTTGCTCGTAAAGTGGGATGCTACGTCGACAGAAGTCAGAGTCAGGATTGCGTAGGCATTGGTGATACCGTGTATACGACGGAAGGGAGGACGCGGATCAAGATCACCCTAGCCGGGTCTCTAGTGTATCTTTTCGACATCTGGGTGGGAGATCTGTCCAATCAAGAAGCCATCTTGGGCATGGACTTCATGGTCCCTGCCGGAATTCGGTTAGATCTGGACTCAAGTATACTTAACTTAAGATAAATACTCCTACGCTTCCTCATACACGTGCGCACACGTGCAAGCTAAAGCATTGGGCTTAAGTAAGCCCATTACACCTGGTAGCACTTTGTAGTCCGTCCAACGACCGACTAACTACACGTTCGTATGGAATACGAACGCGGG
>JAIKVD010000561.1:0-17575 GCA_024679075.1 Phytophthora uliginosa
AAGCGCTACCATTGGCTGAATTGAGCTGTACGCGATAACAAATAGAAGGTGATAACTAATTCGGTACGGTGCTTCTGTAGTGCAGCAGATTCTCGACTGTTTCGTTGCGAGCCTTGATGTTGGAAGATAGAGCACTGACCAAGAAATCGATCAATGTGGTTGTCTTGCCGTCGTCTTTCAGCTTCGGATCGAGGTAGTGCGGTGTGAGCACGTCGACATGCTCGTGGAGCATTCGTTCGTGTTGCCGTCCTCCGAGTCTGCGGGCTTAACCAGCACGTGACTCTGCTCGAGCAAATACACGCCGCTGACCGGTTCGTTCTCGAACACGAAAGGCTCGATGTAGGCGTTCCAGACGAGCACGATGCGGTCTTGTTCAACATGTCGCCGCAGAATCTGCTGACCGTACGACGTAGCGGACACGTTGCTCTTGAGGTCGTTCATCTCGAGTCCGAAGCTCTCCGTGACGATGTTTGACGTGGCGTTTTGCACGCTCTGTCCTCGGTAGTCATGCCAGTGCTCCCACCACGCATCTCCCATTTCATGCAGGTTGAACGGCACGAATCGCTTGTCGAACAGCCTCCTGTACATGCCCTTCATGCCTCCACGCAGTAGAGGTTGGTGCGTCACCACATTCTTCGGCACAGGGCCGTTAGCTGCGAACACGCCTTCCACCTCGCGATACGAGACCTCGACACTGGCAGACAACTCGTCGAAGATGAACGCTGCCACGCGCTTGATGTACTCTGCCGGGAGGGAGGTCCGCCGTGTGTGCTTGCTCGCCTCAGGACTCGCCATATCGCGCAGAACCATCCGCTTGAAGAGCATCTTCTCGATGCTCTGGACAACCCGCTTCTCCTCCTCCCACTGCTGCTTCAGCAGCGCGTTCTCCCGCTCAGCCTTCAGCCGCCGATCAAGCTGCCGCACTTCACCAGCATCATACCCAGTTCTCTTGGTCTCCTCTTGAACAACTTGAACGCGTTATTCTGCTGGTCACGGATGTACTGCAACTGCTTCAACGTCAGTTGCAGGTCTTCTTTGCCGCGGTAGAGACGTCGGTTGCCGCACTTCCGACGACTGACGACATCAGTCAACTGACCACGCACAAGAAACGGAAGAAGAAAGTCAACCCGAATAAGGCGCGGGATGAGCGTCGGTTCCAGTTAATCGAGTTGCAGGAGCAGGTGGCGGAGCTGGAGTTTACTATCGAGAGGCTGCAGAGTTTCAAGAACAAGAGACCCAAGACAAATAATTACTATACTGACAAGACAATGGCCGCTTGTGTGGCAGGAGATCTGCTCTCGGCAGCTCAGAAGGAGGTTGGAGGCGGAGCGGGAGAATATGCGACTCAAGCAGCAGTTCGAACGAGAAAAACAATTGGTTAAAAGTTTTAAAAAGTTGCTGTACAACCGCCGCGTGCCCCGAGACGCAGAGCCGGAAACGACGAAACACACAAGACGCACTGATATCCCAGAAGGATACATAGAGAGGATGGCTGCGATGGTGTTTGAAGAGCTCGCGGCTGGGGTGAAAGTGTGTTACGACAAGGTGGAGAGAATTTTCGAGACGCAACGACTCGTCCCGATGGATTTGGTGGCTCATGGGTCGCTGTTGGATCGTGGAGGAAGGACAAAAGGTCTAGAGAGAAAGTTTTACGACAGAAGAACGATGCCCTTCGACATGCGAGCAACTTGAGATGCGTGGTGGGAAAACTGGCATAACTACAGAGGCCAGTGATTCCACGATATCGCAGCGGACGAGATCGTCGAGCGCTTTGGGCTGGAGATGAGCGACTTCAAGACCAACACATCCGCCACGGCCTATGCGCAGCAGATATCGCAGCGACATCTTGACGACGATCGCGTCGTGGTCGTTTGGGACGCGTATGTGGAGCCGTTCGGGTTTGACAATGAACGCGTGGCCGGCGTCTACTTTTTGGAGCAGAACTATGTGCTGATACAGCCCGAGCACTGGAGCAGCGAGCGAAATGGTGACAAGAATGGAGGATGCTCGACGCGTGTGTCGACGTGCTATGCCATTACACCGCACTTTCTGGACCCCAAGCTGAAAGAAGACCCGAAGACTGTCGCAGTGATAAACTTTTTGGTGAGCGCGCTGTCTGCGAATATTATGGCGCTGAGTGAAATGGTGAAGAATCTCCTCCTGGAGCAGGCGCTGCAGCAATGCTAAGTAGACCAACCGAGGATTGCGTCTTGAAACATATCAACAGATCGAAATCTGGAACAAGTTCGTGAAGGCCTCAGCTCCGAACTGTCCAAGGCTAACCAACTGCATTGACATTTTGCCCCAGACATTCGTCTACATTTCCGCACCTTCGGCACCGCCAACGAGCTGCACGAGATCACACGTTTGGTGTGGACACGTCGTGTTCCACCGAACGTTTATCCACTGTTGTACTGGGCTGCTCCACGACAAACCTGTTGAATACACCGAGAGGCTCCATGGACGTGCGAAATTACGTGCACGGAGACTGTGAGTTAGGGTTTCATGAAGTTCTCGGCTTATTTGAGATGTCTGCGTTTGAGGCAGTGTGCTCCTTGTCCTTACATTCAGTGGGAGCATGTTTTAGTCCAGTGTGCTCAGTCAATCCTCGTTGGTTGAAGCCCTGGCAAGTCGCTTCAGCATCATGCTCAATAATGGTATTTTTATGGTTGTTATATCAGGAAGAAAAACCGGTGTAGCGAAGACATCGAGAACAGTAACAACATGTCGTCGTGTTCGTGTATGAAACAGGGTGCACGTCAAGATGCACCCAAGAGAAAGACGGCCAACTACGAACCGAACAAAGCTCATAACGGACACCGTATCGAGTTGAGTCAGCTAGTGATAGAGGCGAAATATACCAAAATTATTGCAGAGCGGCCTATACAGTGTAGATTATTGTGGTGTACCCGGTTGTAGATCCCACCATACCACGATAAAATCAAGTCTTCAAAGGCTATCGCCGTCATCCGGTTCTGGGGCTGATGCGTTTACACTGCATCTCTTTCTTCCACTTTTCATAGTCGAACTCTACAGTTCCACGAAGCAAAACGAGTGCGCTACTGTTGCCGGTCAGTGCTGTAACCACGTAGCGCGCAGCCCACACGAGAACAGTGACCACACGACTTAACAGAAATGGAGCCACACGAAATTGACTCCGTCGATCGAGAACTACGAAATCCAAGAAAACTCGGTCCTGCAAGTTTAAACTTCCCAGCACTAACACGTCGAGAAGTAACCCTGCGTGGATTAACCAGAACAGTACAATTCCCCCAATTACCAGCCAGTACTTGAACCGAAGCCGAAACTTCATAATCGGCGTGAGTGCATCGGCCGTTAGTACAGTATGCGCCAAAACCCAACTCGAAACCACACCACAAACAGAAACCCAATGCCAACTGAGCATGTCGATGACGCATACGCCAATTGCAAAAATCTGAAACATCAAGAAGAGATAGTTGAACGACGTTACGATGCTCGTTAGGAGTTGGCGTTGGGAACAACATAAGTGTACCCCGCTAAATAGAGTGGTCGCCATGAGCCCGGATACAGCAATCACTGCAGTTCCGCTGGAGCTACTCGGTCCCAAGGGCATTGACTAGCACATCTTTTGTCGAAAATGTGCAACTTCTCGCAACGAGCAGAACGTGATGATGAACTTCGTCAACAAGTCCCAGCGATAGCCACGCCATTAGTAATAAACAAAAAGTCAATTCACCCACCGACACTAATGTCCCGAAAGTAGAGTGCCGGAGATTCGTTTCTTGGAACAGCAAGTTTGTGAAATACACCGAGTAAACAAGCACCAGCGTCACACGAAGGTCCAAAAGAACAGCACTGAGGGTAATGGCCCAGAGCAAGTTGGCAAGTTGAATGAACCAGAAGTCGAACGTGTGAGCTACAATCCTCACGTAATCAACGCGCATTCCAGATGCGAACACCACCATGCAAGGGATATGTAAAATAGTGGCGATGGGAGACAGAATACGCCCAATCGATGCCGAACCAGCAAAAACCACGAGCCGCAAACCAAACGCGATGAAGACGGATAGCTGGATACGATAGCCATATTTCCCTACGATATGGTTGAACCTTTTCACGGAAATTGGGCTCAGCAGTATTGTTTTGACCATTCGTAACAGATCACATGCTGGTAATTTGTGGCCCAGCGAAACGATCCGGTAGTTCCCATCACAAACCAACGAAACTGGGGCTTCATCGGAAGGCACAAACGGGTGGATCATGCAAGAGAAACTTCGATGCTTATCTAAGGGGCGAAGTTGTGTACAGCAGCGAGCTTGTTCTCTGCGTGCCACCCCAAACAATATGAGGGGCCTCGTCCGACTGCGAACCTTGTCCATAATTCTGATGAAACGCTTCGCTATAGTTATCCAGCGTTTTCGACTTCACGTAGCACCTTGCCCACATATATGCATCACAACAAATCACGACAAATTTACTTGTATGGTTAATGGACTTAAATCGCTCCCACTCAGCCGCCAACCTTCTCTGGATTTGACGACAATAAATGTCCTGCCACCAGGAATGTCTTCACACCCATGACGGACCGATTGGGTTCGGTCTTGAGCTCTTGATACTCTGCAGTCTCTTGAACGTGAAATCTAACTTGGCCGCTTCTTCGTGCAACTCAATCAACTGGAAACGATGTTCGTCTCGAACTCTATTGGAGTTCACTTTCTTCCTCTTTGTTATTGTCTTAAGTCGCTTGGTATTACGTCGAGTACAAGTTCCAGAGTCTAGCGTCGTCGGAACTCTGACGTTACCAAAGTCTCCGGTATAATCGTCCTCTGGTATCCCCAACTGCATCAAACGCTCGCAGTTACCACCCGGGGACGTCAATTGATGCTGCTGCACGTCGAGTGGAGGGTCTGGAGCCTCGTCAAGCAAGGCGAGCTCTTCCTCCACACTCTATAATGTGTAGCTTACAGGTAGGAGAGAGAATTCCCGGTACCAGCACTGTGCATGGTATTATCTGGTAGTTTTATTAACAGCTCCGTTGCTGCACTGTTTGATCGAGTAGCAGATCCTCGATCTTCTCGTTGCGCGTCATGATATTGGAGGACAGCGAGCTCGCTACAAAACTCACAAGTGTAGCCATCTTGGGGTCATCCTTCAGACTTTGATCTAGAAAGTGAGGCGTGATGATCTCGCAAGTCGACATTCGCGTGGAAATCCCTTCGGTGTCTTCACGACCTCCAGGCTTGATAATCACGTGACTTTGCTCCAGGAAGTAGATGCAGGAGACGCGTTTGTTCTCGAATGTGAACGGCTCGATGTACGCGTTCCAGACGAAGACTGTACGATGGTCCTCAACGTGTTGCCGTAAGATCTGCTGGACGTAGAACGTAGCGGTAGTGTCGGCGTTGGTGTCGCTGAACTCCATTCCAAAGCTCTCCGTAACCACATTATCTACGGTATCTTGCACGCGTCGCCCTCTGTAGTTGTGCCAGTGCTGCCACCAGGCATCAGCAGTCGTGCGCATATCAAACGGCAGGATATGGTGGTCGAACACCTCCAAGCGCGTGCCGTCCATCATGTCACGCAGTAGTGGCTTCGGAGTCATGACATCTATGGACACAGGACTGTTCACCTCCACCACCACTTCCACCTCCCTGTAAGAATGCTCAACACCTGAAGACAGCTGCTCGAAAATCAGAGCTGCCATGTGCTGCAGACTCCCAGTCGGGATCTCGATGCGTCTGGCACGAGTGGTTCCTTCAAGATACACCTTGTCTGATGGAGGAGACTGTCTGTAGAGCAGTCTCTTGAGACTCTGGACCACCTGCTTCTCCCTCTCACAGCACTCCTTCAGATGCACATTCTCTCGCTCAGCTCGCAGTCGCTGGTCGAGCTGACGAGCGCACACTTCTTTCCACATTTGGGTCATCTTGGTGGTTGGCTGTCCTTGGGTTGGCCACTACCGCTAGGTTTCTTGTAGTGGCCTCGAATGAGCTGCAACTGCTGGAGTTTAGTCTGAAACTTCTCCACCTCGTCTCGTAATTGGCTCAGGACGACGCGACGCTCGTTCCGCGCCTTGTTTGGGTCGTAGTTGAGCTTCTTCTTCTTCCTGCTCGGTTCTTCGCTGCTCTCTACCAACCCAAAGTCTCCGATATTGTCGACCATTGCTTCGAGAAGAACTTCAGGGTCCCACTCATCACCTCCCAGTGACGAGAGGTACCCCGTCTCAACACCAGAAGCGTACTGGGAAAACTGCAGGGCCTCGTCAAGGGAGGGTGCTGGTCGTTCGGAGTGCCTTTCCATCGGTGTTATTACTTAGTGATTAAAAAAATGTAAGTTGTTTGCTACACAAAACATACTAACTTCAACTGGTACTTAGGGGGGGGGTTACCGGTACTAACCGGGATTGCGATCCATCCAATAGAATGCCGTGAAAGCAATGCTACAAAAATAAATATAATAGAAAAATGCGTTTTATCTCGTTTGAGTGCTCTCTACGCATCAATAGGGGGGGGTCAGAATTGGCAAATGGTACAAAAAATATGATAGACTTTCGGACGAAGAAATGGTAGGAACACTTGCAAAATATGACACGGTTCAGAATTGAGATGGTCTACCATTTCATGCAAACTATCCGAAGCCCCCAGCAGTGGGTGGAAAGTCCTCGCTCAAGAGGGAGGCTGCTGCGTGTGCTGAAGGCCCCCGAAAACGCACTGCAAACTCCTTGTAATAGACATTGGCCGTGTTGTTGTCATTGGGCCACTGCTGCCAGCCATCGGGGTGGATAACATCACTGAACTCGCTGTTCTGCCAGACAACACGCGAGTAAGGACGCCAGGGGCGACCAAGGTAAGCCGTTCCATTCTCACTGGAGCCGAATACGCGCGCGTTGTTGAACACGTAGAATGACGGGTTGGATTCATCCACACGGCCGTTGGCCGTGATGCAGCCTGGGCCCACGGTCTCGATATCGTACGACTCGAACCACGCCTCCGCCATGGAACCGAATATGAAATCGACGTCACCACTGATGTACGATCGAGCAAAGAGCTCGCGGCCCTTGTTCGCATCACTGTATCCTGGTGACTCGTGAAGTTACAAGCGTAGAAGCCGTAGTTGTTGCCTTCGACGATAGTGGCAACCGCCTGGCGGCACTGAGATGCTTCGCACGTGTGCTCCTAGCTGCACCCAACGTGTCTACAGGTAAGTATCCAATCCATCAACGCTGCTTCGAGCTGCAGCTACGGAGCCGCGCCTCGATTGGCAGTCTGTACTGTTGCTTGTCGGCCGTGAGGACCCAACGCAGAACACCTAAAATGTAGGTCCTATATGCACTGGTTTGCGTGTGTACTACTGGTACATCAACAACTATTAATAATACTATTGTGCCTTTCACTAATTCTGCCGTGATAATTCTGGCATCACTAACTGGCTCAATATTAACGTTCATATTAGGGGGGATCAGAATTGGCTTTTTTCCCGACATATTCCTGCCGAGATGGTAACCATATTTTTCATGGTCGGCGGACATTTCCATCTCGGAAATGGATCACCTCCAGAGGTAAACCATTTTCGAGATGGTCGACCATTTCCCGAAATGGTTAGCCATCCGCAGGCCATTTTGCAGTCAGTCGTGCTTTTTGCGCAGCAGAGCGCGACATGCACTCTTTTTATGTTGAAGTTTGTATGGCTATTCACTACACATTTATCAATCCGCAAGAAGTCGCGGCCATCGAGCTGCAGCGTGCAGCGCTGGAGCTAGAGAGGTGTTGGTGCGGCCACGGACAAGCGCGTGTCCTTCAGTGGAATTTTGGATGCTGCGGTGCCGATTACGCAAATTCTTGGCGAGAACTACACGAGCGAGTGGTACGTTGACACCAACTTCTTGTAAGCGTCATGCGCTGTAGCCCAGTGGCCTCCTTCCTTTTGATTAGGTAGTTTTGTGATCAACATAGATGTTTTCTTTTCTGCGGACAGCACTGCATAAATCGTTAAGCTTGCAATTTTTCATGGTTCATGTAACTAAAACGGAAAAAAAGTCATGACTAGGTAGTGACCTGATAATATGGATATGAATATTATCCGAAGATAAGCCGCTGGGTCATCATGACTTAACCCTTTCGCGAACACATTGGGTTTGTATACCATACAAAGTTAAGATATTCTGCCCCTATTCTCTGGATTTTGTATCCAGAGTATCCACTTGTAATCTCGGGAGGAATGTCACGCTGGGCCTTCGCGTGAGTAATCGTGACCTCATTGGCAGCGTACGACTTCGTGTTGCACGTGTAGCCCTGCAGCACCAGAGGATCGTTCAACTTCGAGATGAGGACTTGCTCGCGGTAGATACCCGGGAACAGGAAGATGGTGTGCTCGTCGGTTGTGTTGGGCACATTGCCCACGGCCTCCGAGACATTGCGGAAGCTGCCGCTGTACGCTCCCGTGGGGTCAACGACAATGGCACCAGCAGGGGGCTGAGTGCGAGCGTCAGGGCCGGTGCAGGAGTATTCGGCGGCTGCGCTCGCGACGAGGCTGGCAAGCACAACGAGTGGGAGAGCGAAAATGCGCATGGTTGAGATGAGTTGAGTTGACTTGGTCGCCGCAGAGGAAAAAAGGAAGTGAGATGTCTGTACAAGATCCCGAAAGACGTACAGACAGGCTCGGATTGGATCGCCACGGCCTGAGGCCGGGCCTCGGCGTTGTTTTCAGCATATCTGTTTAGTCACGCTCTGCTACGACAGTGTTACATGCTCAATGAGAACTCTCCGAATTTCGAGATGGCAAACTGTATGGATCCATTTTTTAGGATGGGATAAAGTTTGTCTGCATTGATTTTTGTACAGTCGCGGCGTTCGGGACGCTACCTTCCCAAATGCTATTATCGCTTAATTCAGGATGCATCGTGGGTCATCGTGGGTCCAACCGGCGTTTGCTGATACTGGAGGGTATCCCGCAGCACCTGATGAATTATTTGAACATTCAGGTGGACATAAAACGCACTCTTGCCCTTGCAGACCCCCTTCCAGATTTAAAATCTGAAGAGGCCCCCCGACCCCCTGTAAGCAGCCAAATGGCTAAACGCGACTGTAAATTGGGGTTGCCGGTAAGGTACGACTTCTCTGCCTTGTGCTGGATGCAAGCTTCCTCGTCCGTTGGCGAGAATGTACCCATGATCTCGTTATTATTTGGTTTGCATGTGTGCCTACGCTGCTCCTAGGTGAATCCGTCATGAGAGCCAGCACGCAGCGCCGGTCGCAAATTCAATCTCCTCATTTCTCTGTTTCCTGCTTAGACATCGAGCGAGCAAGTCTACCGGCCCAAGATGACGCGAGGCAGTCAAGAGTCAAGGCGCGGCGGACGTGCTCCGGCTACTGAAGGGTACACGACCGCCGACAAGAACGCACTGCTAGATGAATCGAGTTTGTGCTGCCCATTGGTGCGAACGAGTGGGAGCACGTGCTCACACAACCGTGAGACGCAAACGGGAGTGTTGGTCACGAGTGTTGTGTCATCGTCACTAGAACTTTGGTCACTTGAATGCCTCGTATTCGAATGCTCTGCGGGTTGAATGCCGACATTCAAATGGTTTGGGTGTATGAGAATTAATTAATTAGGTGCTGCGGGATACCCTCCACTTAACTACATCAACACTAGACCAAATATTTTAATACTTTTGATTTTAAGAAAGTAAGCAAGATACATGTATCACGGTACTGAAATACAGCAGTGTATGCCGTACAGTGTACAGTAGTAACACTTTTTGTGAGCTATAGTCGAATAAAAATGGCTCTCCCTATCATACCGTCATTGTATACCGAAATGATTGCAGCCATGAAAGCCATGTTTTCACTTGGATTTATTATTGCGAGTTCACCTAACCTGGATGGAAAAACAGGCTGTATGATACAGCCTGTATAACGGCAGATGGAAAAACAGGGCTGTATGATACGCCTGTGTACCGGCAAAGTTAGAGTGAGTATTTTGCCCGAATGGGGTCTAGATGTATAAAATGAACAAATAAAACCCATTTTGCAGAGTCTTTAACGCCCAGTCGGGCAGAGCGCCTAAAAATGGAAAGAGCTAAATTTGTTGTGATTTAATCAGCTGGTGCCTGGTAGTGTTGCAGCACACCTTTGCAGAGTTAATCCACAGAAAGTGAGAAAAGTTCACAGCATCGTGAGATGATCCACAGGATCGTGAGATATTCCACCGAGCATTCCAGCGAGCCTACATGTATCACTTCACTCGCCAGAAGGTTCTATTATACTGTATATTTATAGTCCTGCACCTTTAATTTGGCACGGTGGACCATATTAAAATACCGAGCTGATAATTTCTTAAGAGTAGCTGTGACTTCGAAGTATTCAACTCCGAATAGATTGTCCTGAAAAATAAGTTTATACCGGTGCCGAATTAGAGGTGCAGGGCTGTACGAGCGAATCGAGGCGCGGGGTGCCGAAGGGGTGCCCAGCCAAGTGAAGCGCGGCTGGTCCTGTGGATTGACTCAGCAAATCTGTGGAATATCTCACCATGAGAACCATGAGATTCTCACGATCCTGTGGATTATCTCACGATCCTGTCGGCTGGGCCCGCCCCCTCAAGATGCGTGACGCGCGTGGCGACAGCGACTAAATAACGAGCCTATTGTCATAATTAAAATTGAAAATGTGAGATGTCGCCTGAATGTTGAACTAACACACCACAGGCAACATCCTGGTTTTTGATTAGTTCACGAAATATATTAGAAGTAGTTAGAGCATCTCCAGCGGTAAGCTCTAACACTAGTTTTATCGCAAAAGTAACGCCGTTGAGACTTGAGAGAGATTTAATGCTCCCACCGGTAAGTCGTACCGAGTGTTTTAACTTCACCGGGATCTATGTTTTGGCTCTTCGGTCTTAAAATAAAACTCGCGTTCTAACCTTTCTGACTTGTTTTCACTATAGGGATCGGAGCTCGATAATCGGACGAAAATCCCCATTCCAAGTGGTCAAGAATTTAGTTAGGTCGGTGAATAAATCCTCCTGGTGGGGAGCTATCCTCTCAACGCCGACTTATTTTAACTTTCGTGGTCTTAAGGGGCTCGATAGGACCGAAAAATAAGTCCAACCGCTGGAGATGCTCTTAGATCTTGAAATTTGGAGGTCGAAAATGGCGCCATAATCGCATTTTCAAAATTCAGGGGAGGCTGAATTTGCCGCGCCATTTCCACCTAAGTCACTAACGACAAATTGACATTATCCAGACCGCTAATATAATGTGTAATTTCCCCTGATTTTAATATCCGGATCTCTTACCGCACCATGACGAACGACGCCAACCCAGCCAGTGCTGCTAATATTGCGGCCACTAGGGCGTCCTGGAACGAGAAGATGGAGGAGTTCGACCTCTTGGATAAGTATCTTGCAGCGAGGGACGAAAGGGATCAAACTCAGGCAGTGGGAAATATAGTGGCGGTGCTGCACTTGTAGTCGTGGCGTAAAAGGCGGTAGTTATTAATAGCGCTACATCAGCGAGCGCGTAAGCACAAACGGAGGGGCTTACCCGCAGATTGAGTAAAACGCAGACTTTAGTTTGACATGTGCACCTCGTTGGAATTGTGCACCACGCAAATGAGTTCCATAATGCAACTTTGAAAGCGAACACGAAGCTGGACGAAATCTCATTTACTTGGCTGCGAAAGCATCATTTTTATTTGGCCATCGCGTGGAAATCATGATTCTGGCAAATGACACTTAGCTCGAACACGGCCTAAAACTTGTTGTGGTGTCATTACACCCGGCACTTCACAGACTGCGATTCAAGAGGAAATTCATCCATGTACACAAGCAAGTGCGTGCATTAATTTCAGGTTTGTCCCACAAGTAGTTCAGAAGCATGACTATTTGCGAAGCTTCACTAATTTGTAGTCGATGTGGTGTGCTTATTCAATCCGATCTCCGACTTCGATGCGCTTAATTACTACATGTACTACGTAGTACGTAGTAGACATTTGTACGATCAATGTAGCTATATTCCGTGTAGTCCAGAGCAGGTTACAATTCCAACTCAATACAGCACGCCGCCCTTACTGCCATCAGTTTCGCAATGTAGATTCTATCGGGCCTGATCCAATAGTAAGCTCTCGACCATTTCAGTCCACGTTATGATATCGGACGACATTGAGCTCACCACAAATTTGGTCACTGCAGCTACTGTGGGATCATTGTCCATGCTTGGCTCCAAGATGTAGGGTGTAATCATCTCGCAAGACGAAACGCGTGAGCATTCTTCGTTTCCTTGAGTTCTAGGCTTGATGAGCACGTAGCTTTGCTCACGGTAGTACACGCCTCGGATTCGCTTGCCCTTAAACAGGAATGGCTCGAAGTATCCGTTCCAGACAAACACAGTGCGGTGGTTTTCGACGTGCCGCCGGAGAATCTGTTGAACGTAGAAAGTTGCTGACGTGTTAGCTGCATCGCTGATTTCCCATCCAAAACTTTCCGTGACAACATCGTCTACGCTGTCCACTTCGCCTCTGTAGCTATTCCAGTATCGCCACCACGCATCTCCGGTTTCCGTCATGCCAAACGGAACATCATTATAGCAAAATGCCTCGATACGCCTGCCATTGATTGCGTGACGTAACAGTGGTTCACACGTTGGCAAACACGCCAGCAACGGGCTGACAGCTCTATCCAAGCCCTCGACTTCACGATAAGACGCCTCCACACCAACTGACAACTCGTCAAAAATCAAATCCGCCATCTCCCTCATGTATCCTGTAGGAATCTCAATGCGCCTCGTGTGCTGGCGCGTTCCAGGATACACCATGTTCCACAACGCCGGCCGGGTGACGAGCAAGTTGTGCATACTCTTGACGAGATGTTTGTCCTTCTCAACGCACTTCCTCAAGTGCATATTTTCTCGCTCAGCTCTCAGCCGCCACTTCAGCTGGCGGACACAGGCTTCATTCCACGCCGATTCCCCGTCCGTCTCCTTCTCCTTGCGTCCTGAACTTCCCGAGCAGCATTTTCCTCGAATCGTTTCCAGTCTCATCAGCGTGAACTCGAGGTTCTCCACCTCCCCCCTCAGCTTTACCAATTCAGCATGGCGTTCCTGTCGAGCCTTGTTCTGGTTGTAGTTCTTCTTCCTCCTCGCTCTTGGCTTTGACTGGTGCCGGGAACCTTGTTGCGGGGATGCACTCGGAGCGAGCAGGTCCAGTTCTTGCTCAATATCGCCCCCAAAAGGCTCCAACTGTGAAGATTTTAGAGAGCTGATGTCATCACCATCAAGAGTTACGTCGACTCCACGCAGGGCTTCGTCCAGGAATTCCAGGGTCTCCTGGAACGACTCGGCCTCGCGCATCAGTGACGCTCAACTGCTGGCTTCATGTTCTGAACCTCACGCTTTGATTGGTCATCACGCAATTTGGTGTGGTATACCCAAATTCGACTAACGAAAAGATACCTTTCGAAGAGACGCAGCCACACACAAAAGTCTCAGCATGGCGCTACTGGCGACACTTGTGGCGGTGTGCGGGCTGCTGGGCTTCACGTGGTGGCTGCTGGCCCACTACAAAGACACCAAAGTGCCGACTGTGGTGCACGCCGCCGTGTTCACGAGCTGGGCGCTGGGGTTCCTGGGGCTGCTGCTGCTGCCGATGGACTTGGCCACCAACGGGCTGGTTGCGACCTCCCAATCTGCTGGCGACACTGCAGACGGTAACGCCAGCTTGGAGGAGTATCTGACGGGCTGGAGACTGCTGTACTGGCTCACGTTCATCCTGAGTTGGGTGGGGCTGCCGTTCCTGGTGGAATTCCGCCAGAACGGCGAGTTCGAGCTCGAGAAGCGCGTCATCAGTTCGCTGAGGCGCTTGATCTTCCATTGGTCGGTGCTGGCTGGCGGGCTGTTCGTCGTGGCGCTGTACTTAGTTTTGGTGGATCACTTGTCGCTGTACGGGATGTTGGGGCTGGCTATGGCGGCTAGCAACACGTACGGGCTGTTGTGGGTCATCGCGCTGCTGGGCTACGGACTCGTGGAGATTCCGAGGAGCTTCTGGATGCGGCGTCTGGACGGTGCACAGCTTCAGAAACTTCACTTTCAGGCGGTGCAGCTGCAGGACGAGAGGATGGAGGCTCGGTTCGAGTATGACGATGTGGTCGCCGACGTTCGCGAGGCCTACCAGCGTATGATGCAGGCGGAAAGCGACGCTATAATTCTCACAGGCGAGATGCAGTATGTCAAGACGTGTCTGCTCGAGGTTCTGAAATTAGTGGAGAAGAGCAAGCCTGCAT
The DNA here is from genome assembly GCA_024679075.1 of Phytophthora uliginosa. Lineage (NCBI taxonomy): Eukaryota > Oomycota > Peronosporomycetes > Peronosporales > Peronosporaceae > Phytophthora > Phytophthora uliginosa. The sequence continues at coordinate 14,254 of JAIKVD010000561.1, forward strand.
TTAGCAGTCTAGACCCTGCTAATGAGGCCAAGCGAGCTAACAAGTCGGCCTCATTTACCGACGTTTCCAGTAAAATGAAGCGTGCGTTTAGCGGCATCGGTCGATCCTCCGCTCGTAAAGCGCCAACACTGCCGGAAGTTGTACAGCTGCACCGTCGGGTGCGCATCGCGCAACTGGAATTACGCCGGTGTGATCAAGCCTTCCTGGAACTCTGTATCAACGTGGACGTGTTGCAAGATCGCGATGCGCAGCGAGCTCTTCCAGCTGGGAGTTTGTATCCGGAGACCTCAGCGCTCAACCGACTGCACAATATGTTCCTAGATGCTCGCCACCAAATCCGCCGCTGGGTCACCCCGCCGGTCGCGATTGCTTGCGCTGTCATTACTGGAGTTTTGTCGCTGTGTGTGGCGTGGGGTGAACTTACCATGGGTTGGCACGGATCGTCGCTCTCCCTGTTTCGCTTCTTGATCGCTGCAGAGGCAGAGGAGACAAGTAGCAGTCTACGCAGCGCAACCGAGCTTGTATCGGCTCTGTTGCTCGTGTATCTGGCGTTATGCTGCTACACAAGTCTGTTTACCTTGCGCTTGCCTGGAAAATACGCGCTTCGAGCTCATGGCAACTCGACAGAGTTATGCCTACTCAAGACTTCAATCCACCAGTGCCGACTGCAATTCGCATTGGGGCAGAACGCTCTACTGTTGCTTCGTGGTGGAGGTCTCGCTGAGGGTACTGCCTTCAGTGCACTGTTGGCAAACACGCGAGTTGTTCACGTCTTCGGCCGAGGGTTTGCTGTCTATGCACCTCTCGCGATGATCGCGCTGGCAGTGTTCACGCTAACTAACGGATACGCTCGAGTTATGCGACGACTTGGTATGGAACAGTACGAGCAAGTGATTCCTGGTGATCCTTCGCACGCTGCTTCCATTGCTGAAGGAGAGCGACTTGTGCAGCAAGGACTGGAGCGATCCCGCGTGCTTATCTCCCGCAAGAAGAAAATATACGAGACGGGAGCTGCTGGTGGTGGAGCTTACGGGTTCGCCTCAGCCGAAGCCGGTACTCAGTCTTTGTTGGATGATGACGACCAGGAGAGTTCGCAGGCGAGCACCAACGAAGTCGTTTGAGACGTCACATGGCACCATTGTAGTGTATTTGTTGAGTAAGCTCGACCCTGACAGAAAAGAAAATCAATGCAAGACCGTGACGTCTGCTTTTTTTCATAACTAAATGGGCTTTGAGCTCTTCATCGGCGATAATTTCATCTCGACACCATAGAAGTTTAACCCAAGCAGGTCCTCATGAATCAGTTTGCCAGTCTTCACCTCAGAGTTCGGTATAGCAGTTGATTCAAAATCCGCTAGCTCAGCTTTTCTTGTCTCGAAAACATCAAATTCGCTCTGTGTAGCGCTCGCGTACTTGTTTTCAGGGATGCAGCTGTCTTGTAGGCGCACGCATTGCCGAAAGAAGGCCTCTCGCTCTCGTCGTACAGCCTCACTCTCCTGAAATTCATCATCATTGTCATGTTCATCCTGATTGTTTCCACGTTCAGGTAATGCTCGAACCAGTACGTCATCTTGTCTCGCCTTACATCTCACGAGTTGTTTTTGAAGGCGATCGGAGTGTTCTCGCTCTTGTTGCAGCTGACTCTTCACGCAACGTATCTCTGCATTAGCCTTCACTGCAGCGAGTTTATACACTGGTAGTTTTTCTGCAATGTAAGCTCGAGCGCGCTGGAGCTCTTCCTGGGAATCTTCAAGTTGACGGCGGAGCTCCGCATTCTCCCCCTCTAACTTTTCAATCTGGACATCGAGTTTGAAGAACTCATGCGACCCAACTCTTTGCCATCCTTTAGCCACTGCCTTGTCACTACACGTAGATTTCTGCAGTTGTTGCCGCTCCTGGATCGCTTCCACCTCTTCTTTCAGAGACTTTGCCAGTGCACGTAACGCAACGATCTCCTCTTCTTGTCTCTGGTGATCTACTAGAACTCTCTCGAGTTGCTGACGAAGACGTTGGCATTCATCACCCTCATCACTGCTCCACCTCGAACGGCCTTCCGAGATCGCGTTGACTTTATCCTTCTTCAAACCCAAGATGGACGACGCTGGGCTCTTCACCACCTTCTTCTTTGATACCTTCTTCGCATTCTTGGAGACAACGTCACCACGCCGCGCTCTGTCGTCGTCATTGATAGTCTTGAAAGCTGTACGTCGCTTCATCGAGCTTGGCTTGGATCGCACCGACGGTCTCGTATAAATAACCGACCAGCACTGCTGAGCATGGAGGAAGAGACCCAGTTGCACCACCTGCCTCGGTATGAGAAGAAGCGTCTAGTGAAGAACTGGCATACCACACCAGTGCCGTCCGATTCACCCCCTTCCGTACCACGAACGTTGTTTGCTACTCCCCCGGGGGCGCTCGAGTACGAAAGTCCGCGGACGGGGACGTGGCGAAGCAACCCGGACATGTCCAGCGAAACCCTCACCAAGTCCACTCAACAGCTAGAAGACAAGCTGCCCAAGACAGTCGGTCAGGTGAAATTCGCGTATCGCACGCGCGCCCGGGAGCAAGAAGCGCGCGATGCATCCAAGGCGATCCGCCAACGCGAAAAATTCCTGGAGGTGAGAAGAGGACCGAAGTGGCGAGAACAGCTCTCAAAGCCAAAGACACCGCGTCAACATCCAAAGCCGCCGCTCGAATGTCCACATGATAGAACAGACGACAAGGAAGGAGGAGCCGTCACTTCCCCTCAAGACGACGAGTCTGGAGCTCTAGAGCTCCAACTGGTGAATCTGCCCGTGGACCAAGTTGTCACGTGTGCAGAATACCGGGACGAGATCCTGCGTCAAATCCGCCACCGCCTGGTCAATGGGGACGACGTCCTGCTGCAAAGCGACTGCGCCAGCTCAAAGGAGACCGTGGGCAGCACTCGCCTCATGCTCCAAACTCTCTGCACCCAGAGCCTCGCCTACTGCGTCCGCGACCAGAACCTCGTGCCCGACTCTCTGCTTCAACCACAATCCGCAACTCGTTTAACCCTCCGCCTCCTGCCCCGCTCAAAGCCCATACATAATATGTAGCCATGTCAAAGGTTGAAGTTGCCTTGTACCTACAATATAAGAGCATTCAACAACATGCTCTTCAACTGCATTACCTGTCATATCTAATACATATCTCCGCCACTTCCTAACCCCCTAGCGTGGAATGAGCGCGACCTCAGGCGTGCGAATGGCCGGCGGCTGCCGCCTGCTGGGTGTGGCGCTGGTCGTGGACGACATCAGCAAGGGCTGCAACTTGGCCTTCCGGTACCCGGCGCCGCCCAGCG
>JAIKVD010000562.1:0-17572 GCA_024679075.1 Phytophthora uliginosa
AGAAGCTGCTGCCGCCGTCCTTGGAGTCGGCCTCGTACATGTTGAAGCCCAGGTGCGCGTTGAGCTGGCCACGGTCGAGCACGGAGCCCTCGGGAGCCTCGACGGACCCGTCGGCGCTGGCAATGGCGAACGAGTCTTCCTCCTCCACGCGGCCACAGGCGTCGAAGTACTGCGTGACGCCCGGGACCTTGCCGCCTGTCGCCGTGAAGCCCTCGTAGTGGATGGCCAAGGTGCCATCCATCCCCTGGATGCCGTTCTGCAGGAAGAGCGACACCTTGATGCGCGTGTCCTGGAAGAAGCGGCACAGGTACTGCTTGAGCATGTAGAAGTCGGCGGGGCTCATGCGGCCGAAGTTCTCGGACGTGAGCTGGATGGTCTCGTCCACGAGGCGCTTCACGTCGGCAGACTCGACGAGGTTTTTGCTGTTGGCCAAGTGGTTCATGGTCACCTGCAGCAGCTCGTCGGCGGACGAACAGGACAGCACCTGGTACTTGAAGCCCATGCGCATGAGGTCGTAGAGCTGCAGCACAAGATCAACAAGGAGGGATCAGAGCGAGCGAGCGATGGAGAGCGAGTCGCAGTTGGCACGCCACCTTGTCCATGCTGTTGGCGTTGAGCCGCATGATGGACGAGTGCGCGAGGCGGTCGAAGATTTGGCGCGTGGACACGTTCGAGTACATGCGGTGCGGCTTGAAGAGCTCAGCCATGAACGTCTCGTTGTGCATGGTCTTGACGATGTCCTCGAGCACTGGGCAGCAGCGGTAAACGCGTTAGTCCAAGGCGGAACCAAGCACGAACAAGGCCTCGCACCTTTCGAGCTCTTGTCGCGCGGGATGTTTTGGGCTTTCAGGCGCTGGTCCAGCACGTAGATCATCTCGGCGCCCATGTTCACGATGAGCATGGGCATCGTCATCAAGGAGCCCGTCATGGCTGCAGCTCTATTAGCGCTTAGCTGTGCTACTGGAGACTTGGCCAAGACGTCGCACCCCTTGGTGGTAGATCTACGCCACCGACCGGCCACGCCGCAGTCGGGAACAGCAGACTGCAACTTCAACGTCAACTACTAGTACATCCCTGGTGGTCAGTCCGTTAGGCCGGCGAGTGGAGCACCAACAGCGCACGCGGCAGCAGGCGCTCAAGTACCAGCTCCAGCTCTCCCAGCGCCGAGCCATGCGGACCAGACACTTCGCTAATACCCGACGTTGCGGTCGACACCAGGAGATCAAGCGCTTCAAGCAGAGGCCGAGCCGGCGACTCGGAGCTCGACGGGTCAAGTTTGGATCGACTCGTGGATGGCTGCACTGAGCACGTCGAAGCTCGCTTCAATGCCGCCACGGCGCAACGATGCACCACTGGACTGGGTAGCAATCGAGCCATGGCCAGCCCCATTATGTGCGCGTTGGTGTCCGTGGCCGCCACGTCAGACAAGTACCTTGTCCGCCTCCACACGTTTGCATGGAAGGCCGAGCTGCACGCCACCGGCAGCAGCCGCGTCCATGAGGCTCGTCGGTCCGGGTCTTGCTGCAGCTCGCGAAGAATTCGAGGAGCCACGCGAGCCTCCCACGCGTCTTCCGAGGTGCTCGAACTGTGGCGATGCAAGAGCTGCAGGAGGAAGGCTGCCGTCCCAATCTGGATGAGCTGGGTCGCGATGTCGTCCAGCGCTCGGGTTTGAGCTGAGGCGAGTGCCACGTCGGCGCCGGTGCCGCCACTCAGAGCCATGTCCATGAAGGCCAACACGGCGTGCTCGGCTTCGATTGATGACCGAAGCTTCCGTATCTGCGCTACTAGCAGGTTGGAAATGGTGGAGCAGATCGACTCCACGCCCGTAGCACCGACCAAGCCGACGAGGTGATGCAGAGCTTCACCGTCCGTGTAGTCGCGTGGGTCGATCTCTCTGGAAGTCGTGACGGCCAGCACGAAGCAGCTTTTGCGCACAGAAGCCAACACAGGCGGCAGTGGTGGAGATGAAGATGCCGACGGATGACATCTCCTCGTTACGAGCGAGACAAACAGCCAGGCAACTCGATCGACCAGAGACCACGCCTGCAGCTCCGTCTGGGCTACGCGTGGCGCGTCCGTCGTCCACTCCAGCAGCCTCTTGTCCTGGGGCAACACCGACGCCACCGAGTCGCACTCACTCTTCAGCGCCTTGGTGAGCACCGCTTGAACAGCTTCACCCAGCAAAACCTTGTCGCCACCGTCGGGTTCGTAGCCTCCGGCAGCTCCAAACAGCCTCTGTACGACATGAAGAAAGCACCGGATCTGCTCGCACGCGTCTTTCAACGAACATCGCAGTGCGGCCGCGTCGACGGACCCCGTCGGGAACACCACAAAGCCTCTCAAAAAGCGGATAAAGCAAGTGTGGACTTGATTGACGATCGCGGTCTTCACGAGGCGGCCTTGGGGATGTTGCGCGATGTGGTCGAGTATGGAACGAACCAGCTCGAGGTATCGCTCCTCGTCCGCGATGGTCTCTGGTTTGCGACCAACTGAAGCGTTAAGGCTGTTGTTGACGCTGACGCTCTCGCTGTTTCGAGTCAAAACGGAAGACGTCACCGATGTCGGTGATGCTAAACGCAACTCCGCGTTGCTTGGACGTTGCATTTGGCTGGACTGTACGCGCGAGAAGCTCGATAACTTCCTGCTGCTCGCTGTGATCTTCGGCTCCACTTGCTCAGATTTTTCCTCGTGCGCTGGTGCCAATTCGTCGCGCTGGAAATCGACGTCCCGCTTGACGACTGCCTCGAGTCCGAGCTCGACTTGCTGCACAAGACTCGATTGCATGCGGTCGATACGCTGCAGCATTCGTTCCGAGTGCTGCGCTGCTTCTTCGGTGTCCACGAGCTCATCGAGGATGTAGTTCCCTGCAGCGAGACTCGACAGGATTTCCACGAGAGCTATCGAAGCGGACGGCGAGGTGGCCACTGTCTGCTCGAAACACTGCTCGAACACGACGTCGCGGAACCACCAGCATTTGGAGAAGCTCGCTGCGTGCTCAACTAGCTGGGAGCTGACGCAAAAGTACTGCGTGTGCCTCACTGCACACTCCATCCGAGCTCGAAGAACGTCGAGCAGCGGCAGTTGCGTCCCTGTGACCAAATGGGAGTTAGCTTGACGCCATTCTCGCACCCACGTGACTCGCGGCGACGATGAAGAGCTCACTCGGTACCGTTCACTGTCCAAGAACCCTTCAAGAAGCGGCTGTATCGTTGTCTTGGACGGTGTCGACTCGATTGCGGTGAACAGCTCCTGAATCGTGAACGCGATCTCTTCGGCGTCTCCCTCGACGAGGAACGTTTGGTAATACTCGGCAAGAAAATGCGAGTTCACCTCGATGAGGCCGCGAAGTCGATGAGAGAGTGTCAGCAACTCGGCCAGCTCCCGTTCAGCCCCGCTGAAACTCGGAAGTACCCGGTGCAAGTGTTTGGCCTTGACGTGAGCTGGTAGAAGAGCAGCCTTGTAGCCTGAATGGTGAACTCCGTGGCACATGGTCCATTCGACTTCATCTCGAGCGATGGCTAGCGCTGCCAATAGCAGAGGAAACGATGGAGCGACGAGCCCGCGGTTGTGCTGCATGAGCTGCACGCAGTTCTGGAGAAGCCACACTGCCACCTCCCGACGTTGGCGATGATTCACGCCGCAGTTCCTCAACGCGTGCTTGCTGAGAGCACTCATGGTCTTTTTCAGCGACACGGACGACCGACTGCTCCCGAACGATGGCATGGAAGTGGAGGTGGTTCCTGTCGTGAGCGCCGAGGCGGAGAGGGAGGACGTTATTTGCTGGTACAACAGGTTGTGCAGGTTGACAACGTGGTTGCGGTGCAGTGTCAGCACCAGTCGGTCTCGCGCGATGATCTCCATGAAGTCCCATAGCTGCGAAGACGACGGAGCGTTGGTGGGCGAAGTTGGCGACGACGGCGACGTTGACGAAGACGGCGTGGATCGAGGAGACAATGGAGAGTTCCCAACTGCGTTTTGCAGTTGGTGGGGGACGCACAGCACCACGCAGATGACCCAGTCATCCACGTCAGCAGCGTCGAGCAGGTCAGGTAGACTCGCGTGTGAGGCGTAGGCGCCACTAACCAGCGCCTCAAGATCGAAGACGCCCTGGTGTCGTAGCTTGGCCAGGTCGTGACAATCTTCGTATCGCTCAAAGCACGAGAGCGCAAGTGCGGCCAGCGACGCGCCTTTATCAGCGACTTGAACTTGAAAGTCGTGCTGGATCGCGAGCAGCGGCGCCGTACCAAAGTGAAGCACGAACTCGCGCACGCGGTGGTCCGTGCTCTCGAGCGGTGAATACTGCGCCGCTGCCGAGTCGCCGGTCGTCTGAGCATGGTGGAGGAAGCTGTAGAGTGCCAACAGGCCTGGAATCTCGCGGAACGAAGTCCACAGCAGATTCAGCTTGACGTACTTGGCAACGGTAGCGAGCACCAGCCGCGTGAGTTGCGGGTGGCTGTCGAACGTCAGCAGATTCGCCTCACCGCCGCTGTTGTCCGCGAAAAACCTGCTGAGTGACTCCCACGCGGCCTGCTGCCAATGGTGCAGACGCTTCATGAGGTGGTAGATGCTGGCGGTGACAGAGTGCAACGCGGCGCGTTCAGCGTCTCCGGGCGGCAGGTTCGCGTTCATTTTGTCGATCGACATGGCCTGCATCGTCAGGAATTGGCGAGCGAAGAACTTGACGACGGCCTCCACGTCGACAGTCTCCAGAGCTTGTCGAACTTCCGCCATGCTCCTGCCCTTCCCAACGGATTGAGTTGAAGCCGACGAGTGTCGAAAACTCGGCGGTTGCTTGAGATCTTGTCGTGAACAATGGACGACCACGTCTCGATTCGATGCTACGTCCTCATCAGAAGCTGCCGAGACAGTAGAAGAAGATGAAGATGAAGAAGAACCTTTGTACTGAGTTTTGAGTACTGTCCTGTGGCAGCTCAGCCGTGCCATGAGCTCGTCAGCTTCATCGATGAGGCACGGCAGCTCATCCAGCAAAGTCGACACCATTGTCGTTGAGGGTTGAAGGGACGATCGCAGAGTGGAGACACCGTATTTTTATCGAGTTGGGAGCGTGTGGGGCTAGTTCTTTTCAGGTCATTTGTGCGTTGGCACCATGACAAACCAGCACGAAGACCAGAACTCGGTCGAGATCGACCAGGAGAACGCGAGTTTTCGCGGTCTTGCGCTCACGGTCGTCCCCGTACGAATCTTCTCGCTGGAGAAACTTCGGCGACTGGATTTGTCGGTCAACGGACTTACGCGGTTCCCTGGAACGCGCGTGAGTCTGCAGCTGCCGAACTTGGAAGTGCTGCTGCTGAGCGAGAACCTGCTGCACGTGCTGGAAGATGTTCTGGCGTTGGGGTCAGCTCCTCGACTCTGTGAGCTGGATGTGCGTGACAACCCTCTTCGGTTGAGTCACAACCGACTGTACTTGATGGAAGCTCTGCTCTTCCACGACGCAGACATTCTTGACGAAGAAACGCTGTGCGAGCTGCATCGGGACGAAAACCTCAAGAACTTTGTCAGCGACTCGCAAGTCCCTAAGAAACTTCTCTACCGGTCGCGTCTCCCTCGTCGAGGTGCGTTTCCAATGCTGCAAATGCTGAATGGCGACTGGATTTCAGACTTGGAGTCACGCCAACTGGAGGTGGAACGAGGGAAGACGTTGCCATACTTTCGGTCGCAAACTCGTGGGAAAGTTGCTACCGCTAGAAGGAGAAACAACCACTTGACCGCGAGAGAGATTGGCATCAAAGTGAACGAAAGGCGGTTCGATGGAAGTCGAATGACCGTCAAGCAAATGGTAAGGGATCGTGCATTCCCTTCTCATGGTTTCGCTTTGCTTGACTGACCCATTTCTTGGTGTCAGCTCCGGAACGAAGCGCGAAGTACTGCGATCCCATCGCCGCAAGTTCTAAAGCACTATCAGATCGACACAGAAAGTTGTGAAGAGGTTCATGAAGGATCCGAGAAAATACCCGAATCGACAAAGAACAGCGAGCACAGCGACGCCATCAGCGAAGAAGACGATGAACACGCGCTCATGCAGCGGCTTTTTCGTCCTTTGACATGGCAACCGTTGTCAGCAGATGCGGATGAGTTCAAAGAGGAAGCAGCCTCCGATACCCAACGCCCAAGTGGGAGCAGCGAGACGGAGCCATGGAACTACCCGATCAGCACTTTCGACGACCTGCACAGTGACGAACGGCAATACGTCCGATACAAGAGCAAACACGTTGGAGGCACGCTGGAGCGCGACGACCACTTTTTCGAGTCGACGACGTTCCTCGACTGCGTAGCGCAGTGCGAACGCTCTCGGCGACTGACGATTCGAGCGGTGGATTTACTGACACAGCCACACTCGACGTCGGAGATCTCCAGCGATCTGTTCCCGTCGCGATCAACCCCGTACCTGCCTTTATCAGACGCTGCGGCCTCGTTGACGGACAATCTCACCTCGAATTTCACCAAACAACACGCACAGGAGAGTTTTCAGGTAACAAAACCCTGTCGTTTTGCCACAATTGACTGTACTAACGCTTGTTTTTCCCAGCGCGTGGCCGACTTTCAACGGAGACAAGTGACCGTCGGCGGTCATCGCATTGACGCAGGTTCGTCGCCTGGCCAAACAGTTCGAAGTCGTATCGACTCGTAACATTTCGCGTCTCGCTTGTAGAGGTTGGCGATTACTTGTTAGGGGAGCACATCGCGCTGAGGCACAAGACGAACCAGCTACTGAGCGGTCAGGCTGCGAACGAGACTCGCTGGCGCGATAACGCGCACGGCATTGAAGCCAGCTTGGAGGAATCACTGAGCAAGGTGAAGCTGCGGAATGCTGTGGATCTCGCCAATACTCTGGGCGGTGGCAAGGAGCAGAAACGCCTGATCCAGGCACTGATTGACGCCGACGCAAAGGTGATTGAGGAAGAGCGCGTGATGGAAGAGCACAAGGCCCACCGACAGCGACTTCGGCGGATCAACGCTCGCCAAGTGGTCAAACCTCCGGCAAGACGTGACGTCGAACTCGCGAAGAAACTGGCGAGTCTGCACGAGGTACGTACGAACCGTGGCGCTTGTGTCTTGTAAGCTGTGCGTGGTGTCTAACCTTGCTTGGACTTGTCAGGAATCACCTTGGCAGGAGCGCAACTGGAAGGCGAAAACGAAGCTCCTTGAACGGATGCAGGAAGAGGATGGCGCTGTCGAACCGCTCACCGCATCGTCTCGTCGAGCAAAGAGGACACTTCAAACTCGTCCAAAGTTGAAGACGCCAGAGCTCTCAACGTCTTCCGAAAGTCTCAAGGCTTCGAAGGATGTTCCGCATGTCATGGCCAAATTCCGCACGATCGAGACTGTGGAGAAAGCAGCACTGGACCCGTTAGTTGAAGTGAACTCCCACGACCTCCTTGTTCGATGCTCGGAGATCCGACAGAACAGAGACAAACACGTGAAGGCGCTGGCGATGCACCGCGATCGGTTCATGGACGATGAGGCGGAGTGGACACAAATGCGCCAAGACCGTATCAACGTCGTTCGTCGGCATCTACGGCGCAAACTGTACCAGGACGTCCAGCAGGTCCAGCTCGGCAGCATGGAGTACTTTTACTCGCCAGTTTTCCAGTAGACAGCAGCTCGACGAACTCGCACGAGAAAAGACAACAACGATTTGTTAATAGTTAGCAGATTCCGCACAAGCGTGGAGCTCGTGTTATTGCTAGCCCCGGGCAAAATCTGTGAACGGCTTGCCTAGCTGCACGATCTCTTGGAGAACTGATGCAACCGAGTGTTTTCCTGGCGGGAAGTTGGCGTCACACGCCTTGCATTTGGTCTCCAGTTTCGATTTCGTTATACCTCGCGAGGTTGATGTCGCTCTTCGGACGCGGGTTGCCACCGAAGACCGGCTTGAGATACTTTTCATCGAGCTCGACCCATCTGCTGTGAACGCTCTGAGAGCCTGGAGGAGACACATTTGAACGCAACAACGGTTCCTGCTCGTCGGCCTCGCCAGTGTAAGCGTCTTCGCCAGTATCAATTTGATGCTCGGGCTGTGGGTCTCCAGTAAGCCCCAAAACACGCAGCAGAGGCCCCGTCGCCATCCCGAAGAACACAGTGGTGAACAGCACCAGGAAAAGAGTCGAGCTCTTGAGAATCGCTGCGTGCACCGGGTCTCCCGTCGCCACATTCAATACCAACGCGAACGCAATGGCGCCACGCAGCCCGGAGAACCAGATGACGATCATGTACGAGAACGGGATCTTCTGGTGCTCTGAGCGCCCCAAGTTCGCCAGCGAGCAGAGCGGGAACGTGTTGAGCGCTCTGGCCAGCAAGCACGCTCCAAAGTTGGCGAAGATGAACCCCCAGTCCCAGACGAACGAGTCGCGGTAGGCGAAGACGCTGAGCCCCAGATACAGGTAGATGAAGTTCTCGGCCAGAAACGCCATGGTCGACAGCAGCTGCTTGAAGGCGAAGGCGCTCGCCTTGGAGATGTTGTACATGTGGTAGTGTCGGATGAACACGCCGCTGAAGAAGACGGCCAGCAGTCCGCTGAGCTCGAACAAGTCGGCGGCCAAGTAGCTCGCGTAGCAGCTCAGCAGGATGATGGACATCTCGTAGATCGGGTGCTGCCGCAGCGCCGGGTCCGAGTGGCGCAGGAAGTAGGCGGACGAGTAGCAGATGGCTCCGGCCAGCGCCACCGAGCCCACGCCGATGCTCAGCAGCCGGAAGACCATGGACACGGCAACCTGCACGTTCACCTCCGAGTTGCCGCTCTCCACGAACTTCTGGAAGAGCGTGAAGATGACAATTGCCACTGCGTCGTTGAGCACACTCTCCCCGAACACCAAGTTGAAGAGCAGCGACGGAGCGCGGCACTTCTTGAAGACCAGCAGCGTGGCCACGGGGTCAATTGCAGAGATGAGCGACCCGTAGAGGAAGGCCTCGGCCGACGTGAGCGGCGTGATCAGCCCCAGGCTGCCCAGCCAGAGCAGGATCCCCCCGGTGGCGAACGTGGCCAGTAAAGTACCAACTATTGCCAATAGTAAAATGGCGAAAAAGTTGCTGAAAAAGCCCTTGCGCTGCGTGTTGAAGCCCGCCTCCAGAATGATCGGGGGCAGAAGACCCAGGAACAGGATCTGCGGGTCCAGTCCGGCGCCTTGCACGCGCTGCCATACATTTTAGTGGTTAGAGAGGGAATTTTAATCATGTGACAATATTATCGGCACAAGGATGCAAATATTTTTTTTTAATATTGGCACGCACCACTTCCGAGACGAGCGCCAGCAACGCGCCGCTCAGCAGCCCGCAGAAGATGGCCCAGGACGAAGTGGACAGCAGCGGAGCCTCGCGCATGCGGTCGATGCGGTAGGCCACGTTCACCAGCAGCAGCTGGATCACGGCGCACACCAGCAGCTCGGCGCCGGCCCAGCGCTGCTGCTCCTCCTGCTTCTCGGCGGCCAGTTCCATGGGCTCGGAGGCAAATCTTGCAATGGCACACGGTTAGAGAGAGGCCTCTGCCACGCACTTGGCAACAAGTTGAGAAACCTCAACTGCTAGAATTGATATTTCATGTGGTGAACACTACGAGTTACGAGTTACTGAATGCACACATACCCTTTATAGTTTATGCTGTGTGTACTGTAGACGGTATCTGATAGACACGCATAAGATCGATTCTGCCAGAATGTGCGGCGTCCCGGGGCCGCGAGCGTGAGCGCTGCTGGTCCCCGCTGCGTGACCTGCATGCTGGCAAATTGTTTCGAGGTGGCTTACGCAGATGCTCGACCCGACAGAAGGGTAATCGCACAGACAAAATAAGGAAAAGCACAGATTGTGAAATCGTGTGCTCGTAAGTGCTCTTAATAGTGGACGGTAGGGAGTGGTTGCGAGGAGCGTAGCCGAAGCAAACCCGCGCGGGGTGCCTGCGAAGCAGGGCGGCACGGTATTTGCGTAGGCGGGCCCAGCGACGAGCATTCCAGCGAACGGACCCGTTGCCGCAACTCGGAGTTAGTTTTTCTACTGCGGGGGTCTGGGGGTGCAATCCCCAGAACACTTTAATAGACAGCGGTGGAAGGTATACCGGTTTATCTGTGCGGTTCTCAAAAGATCTGTGGATTTCCTTGTCCTGTCTGTGCGATTCTACCGCCCTCTGCCTATGGGGAGCTCCCAGCTGAGAGATCACGTGCATGGCATGTGCGCGCGATATTTCACCCAGCCTACATCGGGGTGATATCACGGGATCTTAATTTAAACTCACCTTTTGAGTGGGTTGTAAAACCTCCAGTCAATTTCACACAGAAGATAAAATACTTCTATGCACGTAGAGCCCGTTTGTTAAACTGGGTTTTATCAGGCGTGACGCGTAAGTCAGTCTCGACATGGTGCTGCGTATCCCCGTGATCTCTACCATCGAGGGCCTGGGTGCGGGCGTCTAACGGCGTCCTCTGCCGCTGCCGCGCTCTTCGAGCATGTGGAGATCGTGGACGTGCCCGTCCCGGCTCAAGCCTCGTGGCCTCTCGACGCCGCGCAACGCCACGCGCTTGAAGACGCCGAGTTCGTGCTGGCGGAAGCGAGTTTGGGTTCCCAGTTGCTACTGGCAAAAGACCCAATTTTGCCGAAAGGGCCGCTACCGGTATTGACTCGGGTGAATTGGGTCCAGTCCACCTACGCCGGCGTGGAGCCCTTTTTCCAGCAGTTAGCACTCTCTAGCCAGGCAACTCCCCCCACGTTCACCTTAACTCGTGCCGGCGGAATTATGCCCAATGCCATGGCCCAGTACGTCTTCGGCTGGATAATCGCATTGGAGCGCAAATTTCTGCAAGTGCAGAATTACCAGCAACAGCATAGTTATGCTCGAGATGAACTCAAGTACCGGTCCTTCCGGCCGCTGACCGTCGGCATCCTCGGCCTGGGGGAGATCGGCCAGGGCATCGGCCGGTTGATGAAGACGGCGGGATTCCAAGTCGTGGGCTTCAAGCGGCGCACAAGTGCAGAAGATGGCTACACTTTTCGAGACTGCGCCGACCGTGTGTCGGCTGACCTGGACGACGTGTTGGGCGTGGCCGACTTCGTGGTGAACATTTTGCCCAGCACTTCGGCCACCCGCGGGCTGCTCACGATGGAGAAGTTGCAGGTGTGCAGACCCAAGCAGCCGGTGTTCATCAACGTCGGACGGGGAGATGTGATCAAGGAGTCGGAGCTGGTCAAGGCTTTGGACGACGGACTCTTGTCCAAGGCGGTTCTGGACGTTTTCGAGACGGAGCCGCTGCCCAAGGAGAGTCCGCTGTGGACCCACCCGGCCGTGCTGCTCACCCCGCACGTGTCGGCGCTGAGTCTGCCGGAAGAAGTGGCCGACGTATTCGTCAAGAATTTGGAGCTGCGGCTGAAAGATCAGCCTTTGCAGTACGCGGTCGACTGGTCCAATGGGTACTAGGCTGAAAATGGTGGCAGGGCTCGATGATCGAGCCCTGCGCTGAGCTAGAAGATATCGATGCTGTCAGGAAAGCGATGATAGGTTTCTTTCGCCACTACAGCGCGAGAGTCGATGACGCCTTACATTAGCGACCTCTGCGCAAATTTCCCTTCTCATCAAGCCCGGAAGCTCGGTATGAACCACCTCAGAATGTGCTACCACAAAGCTGACCGGTGCGCAACTGAGTGCTGTTATCTCACTCACGGTTGTACGGACTGCTTTGGCTTCGGCGCCGCTACTTCCGAGCTGAAAAAATTATGCGAGGTTCGGCATTCGGCTTCTCAACTTTTGCAGATTCGACAAGTGAAGCAATCGAGGACTGAACTGCGTCGATCCTTCCTGTTGTCGACGCAGTGCACGACACTAAAACAACTTTGACACGTGCAGATTTTGCTCCATGGTGTGGAGTAAGAGTCGCAGGTTTTGCCTCACTCGAGGCTTGTGACTCTTTCAGCACCTGGAGGTGCATGAATTTTTCCTCGACGTTGTGACCATTTACTAGTCGTGGACTGCGCAACATCGAATTGTTCAGCTCTTCTTCTGTAGGCTGTTGCTCAACAGCGCTAGACCCTCGACTTGAGCATCCACGAGTGGGAGCCAACACAGGGAAGCAATGCAGATCGAGGAGCAGGCAATCGAAAAGAGCAACGACTCGCTAGATACTGCGCGTAGAGCATGTTCGCCACAAAAGCGAAATGTAACGAACGCACCAGTTGATAGATTGGATGGAGCTGCGCAGCTCCGACCGCAAGTATCCTACATGTACAAGTAGGTGAGCATACTGTACTTACAGTAATTCCAGTCCTCTGCCATTCCCGCCAGCAGCTCCACTGACGCCTGCAAGCGGACGATCATGCAGTTGTCGGCCAAGTCGCGCATGGCGTGGCCTCTCGAAAAAAAGCAACATCTTGACGGCCGTCCACATGGCTACTTAAGTACACGTGAGAAAGAAAGCCAGTCGCAGATCGCTGCGCCTATCTCGACCTCCCCCCGAATCCGGTTTCGACCAATGTCTAACGGCCAGCGCACGACCAGCTCCTGGCTCAGTCCAGCGGCGAGCTCGAGATCAGTTGGCGATTCACCAAGCGCGTCACAAGTCGCACGCAGGGCATCAACCGACCTTCAACGAGACCATGCAGGGAATCTTCACGCTCGCGCTGCTGCTGCTGAACGGCTGGCTGGGCCAAAGCGCCGCGGTGGAGGGGCCTCGCTTCATGGGCGGCGCCGTGGTCGAAAACAACTGCAACGGCTGCGCCAACACGCCCGTGGTGCAAACGCTGCTGGAGCACACGAACAAGGACAAATCCAACTGAGCCACGCCCAGGACGATGGAGAAGAAGAAGGAGGAGAAGAAGATTTAACCACGTCTCTAAGAGACGCAGACGGAAGACCCCGCCACGCGCGCTCTCTCATGGCGGCGTATGCATTAATATATTAGCCCCCGGTTAAGGGGGCTGGCTGTTTGTCGCCATTGAACCTTGTGTTTGTATGGGTGACGTCGCCGCTGTCACGAAGCTGAAGATTGTAGACGAATTGAGAGGATGCTCAAGTCTGAACTTGCCGCTGCATTGTTCTAAATGGAGTGTGCGACTACGTCGGGCTGGCAGCTGATGGCGAGCGGGGCTGTATTTTTGGCGAACAACGACTCGTGCTGCTGCAGTGCTGTGGGCTGTTTCGCGGCGCAGGAATAGGTGACAGAGGCGAGCGCGCGGCCATTTCGACTTCCAGCGAGCGGTGGGAGAACAGGAAGAGCTGGGTCATGGCGCTCTCGACGCAAGCCTTCGGGGGCGGGGGCGACGGCGGCAGAGCCATGTCGTCGCTCACGCAGTGGAAGGAGAGACAGCAGCAGTGTGCGGATCAAGTGGACCTGCAGGCGTTGCTGAACAATGTTCGCGCTTCGCTGTGGACGCAAGGCCTTGTGTGAGTTGGGTGCTTGAAACCCGATGGAGACCTGAGCTTATGCTTTCTAAACTTTTTGTTCTTGTTGTATCGTGATAGCGCATGGGTGAACCTGAGCCTCGCGTTGGAAAAAGCGCAGAGTGAAAGTGGCGGCTTGACCAACGGCGTGCTCAAGCGCTTGCTCAATGACTGTCGCGTGCCGATCTCGGACGTGGTACGAACATCACACTGTTAGTTTGAAGTGGAGACGCCTCGGCTGACCTGATAGATTATTTGCTGCTGTTCGCACAGGACGCTCGAGCTTTAGTCCAGAGACTCAATCAAGGAGCCGAAGAGGATGGACGAGTTACTGCAGACGCGATCAAAAATCTCATTTTCGTACGTCCTTCTCGAAACCCCTGCAGATTTGGTGTGGTAGTGCTAATCTAGCGACTTCGTGCTATAGGGAGCGCTGTCTGGACGTAAACTAGAGTTCGTGCAGTCGGCTTTTGAAACGCTGGACCGCAAAGGTGTCGGATATCTAGCTCTTCAAGATGTTCTAGCCGCGCATGATGCCGCACGCCACCCTGCTGTGATGTTCGGTGAGCAAACGGCTGAGCAAGCCGCCCAAGAATTTCAGACTGCGTTCATGACTGCAGCTCGACGGACGGGCACCGCATTCGTCAGTTGGGCGCAGTGGCTGACGTATTTCCGGTGTGTTGCTGCACAAGCTCCCAGCGACGAGTACTTCGAGCTCCTGATGAAGCGTGCGTGGCATGCGGATACGCGGTGCTCGCTTCAAGAAGCTGCAGGCGTTGCCGACCTCAACCATCGAATGGACTCCATCCCGCCACCAGCCCCAGCAACTGTGGCGCCAGTGTCGCTGCTTCAAGCCCTTCAGCAGAACCAAACTACTAGCAGCAAGGCTAAAGTAGTGCTATCGATTTCTACGACAGCACCGCCACTAGGTCAAAACCGCTCGAATAGTTTCAGCTTCTCTCCGATGGACCCTGATGCTTCACCCCGCGGAACTGCGGTGCATTCGACCAACGAATTCCTCAAGGGCTCTCAGTTCGCAGCTTGTCTTACTGAAGTCACGTCACCCACCTCGCCAGTGTCAAGCGTTCGCTCCGGAATTGGGCCTTTAGTTGATACTCTTGATCCTGGCGCTGCGTCAGTACTGCGAAAGCTTCAGAACGGTCTTCGTGGACGCGGACTCCAAGCGCTGGTAGAACTAGGACGGTGTCTGCGTCTGGGTGATGCTGATGGCGACGCAATGCTAAGTCTTGGAGAGTTTCGGTGTGCTCTTCAGAAGTCGTTCGAGGCCACAAGTGCAACAACGCAAAACTACACGCCACTCAGCGACGCCGATCTCCGTGGCCTTTTCCGACACTTGGACGGCGATCGAACAGGGTCAGTTCCTGTTGATACAGCTCTGGACCTGGTGCGCGGGACCATGAGTGCTCGCCGATTGCGTCTCGTGCACTCCGCCTACCAGACGTTAGCACGAGAGACTGGAACAGCTATGCTAGATGCCTGCGATGTTGTCCAGCGGTACGACGCAAGTCGCCACCCAGATGTGATTGTACAGCGCAAGAGAGAGGAGCAATGCTTTCGCGAATTTGTCGAGAACTTCGACATGGGTGAAAGTGGTGGTGAGGGCCCTAGTGGTGCTCAAGGGAAAATTCTACCGCGACAGTGGGAAGCGTATTACCACAACGTGAGTTTCCTCGTTCCTGACGACGATTTATTTGAGCTCATAGTGCGCAATACCTGGCAGCTTCCGTCGCCGGGCAGTCCTACTCAACCGGCTAGTAGGAGGCAGGCACCTCCGCCTATTCTAACGGAGAGTCCACGAGGAGCTGGGAATGGAGTGCGTCAGCCCACACCAACTAGCGGTGAAATTACGTGGCGTGGAAGACGCAGTTCTGGTCCAGGCATGGCCAGTCAACAGGCTTTTGCGGTTCTCCAGCCAGACTTGGTGGATCATTTGCCACCATCAGAAGTTATCAGCCCTTCAAGTGCCATGAACTTGTCAACGCCCCGGTCTCCTGGCAAGCAGTCCAAAGAACTTCGCCGCACGGTCAATTCTCTCCGGTGCGAGGTGAAGGAGCGAGGGTTGGGAGGGTTTATCACGCTGCAGCAGCAGCTTCGTCGAGCGGCGGGGCGATCGGATGACGATTATGTGGACGAACTTCATGACGGGAATGTCGGCTTTCACGAGTTTGTTCGGGCGCTGAAGAGCAGCGGCGTGCATGTCACCGGGCGTGACGCTCAAGCTCTGTTTTACCACTTCGACAGCAATCACGACGGCGCAATGAGTGTGACGGAATTCCTGACAGGAGTGCGAGAACCTATGAACGCTCGGCGTCAGCTTGTGGTGCGTATGGCGTTCGACACCCTCGATCGATCAGGAAGTGGCGAGCTCGATGCTGGTGCAATTGCCGCCGCATTCGATGCTAGACGACTGCCGGAGGTCATAACGGGTCGAAAGACTGACTGCGAGGCGCACGCGGAATTCCTCGACTTCTTTGGCCTTGTGACTGAGCGGCAACGCCAACGGCGCATCAACTTCGATGTGTGGGAACGCTTCTACGCTAACGTGAGCGCTGCGAACGACGAGGACGAGCAGTTTGAGCAAATGGTGCGTAATGCATGGCACGTTGGGCCTAGTTCAGCAGGGCGGGTGCTGGCTGCAGGAGGAAGACCAGCATCAGCTGAAGGAATTCGCGTACACACTCAGCGAGTCGACCCTGGACGCTCGAGTTTGCACGAGATACTGGACCACTCGGCTTCGTACTCGAGTAGTCCAACTTCCTCCAGTGCTGGACCCAGCCCAAGCATGACACTTCGGCGCGCGAGAAACAATGTGAGCAACTCCATTGCCGCTTGTCTCGGCAACGCTCCGTCAACGCAGCAGCAACGCACATCCACGGAGACCTCGACAGGGTTAACTTCACCTGGGAAGCGCGAGTTCCACCTCCACCCAGCCGGAATTCAAGCTATCTTGACTAGGCTCAAGCAAGTGCTGCAATCTCAAGGCACTCCGGGCTTCTGCACTCTCAATCGACGCCTACGAGTGGCTCGAGGCAATGTCATGAACTTGCAGGACCTCCGTTGTGCGGCTGTGGACTGTGAACTAACCCTCCCGGGTGGTCTCACCGACGGGGATCTTCGACTACTCTTCCAGTATCTGGACAGCGATGGCGACGGGCGCATTGCACCGGAAGAATTGATCAACATCGTGCGGCCGGCACTGACAGGACGCAGGCTGGAGTGCGTCCGCGAAGCTTTCGCGAAACTGGCCAAGATGCGAAATACTCGAGATGCGGAGAAAGCGCTGCTGGAGCCGAGCGACGTCGTCGAGGAGTTTGATGCGAGCGCTCACCCCGACGTATTGGCTGGTCGCCGAGGTGTCGATCATGTGTGTCGAGAATTTCTCGAGACGTTTGATATCGATGGTGGTGCTCAAGACGGGAAGGTTACCTGGGAGCAGTGGCGCGGGTACTACCACAACGTCAGTGCTAGTATTGCCTCGGACAAGCTCTTTGAAGAGATGGTATGCAGCGTGTGGCATCTCGACAATGGTAATAGCAAGTTTTCATACAAGTCTGACGCGGACGCGGATGCAACCGCCCAACCACAGCAGCAGCAAGATAACCAGCGAAGTATGGGCAACGGCACTGCTGCTTTGAACTCCCACCCGCCTCTAGCTGCAGGAATGCGATCTACGGCTGCAGTGCCAGAAGTGCCGGTGCAGTTGGTCAGGGAGAGGAAGATCTTGTCGCTGAAAGACGTCGCGAGCGGCACGGGAATGATCGATCCCAATCGGTCGGCGTCCTCGACGGGCCAACCACTATGCGTTGAAGCTGCGCCGTCGTACACTGGAGACACGGTCCTTCACGCAATCCGGTACCGCATTCGACAGAGCAGCTCGCTAGCTGACGTCGTGCAGCTCCGCGCGCGGTTGTACCAGGCGGCTGATCCTCGGACGGGGACCATCACGTATCTCCGCTGCTGCGACGCGTTAAACAGCGCTCTGGGTCTCGCTCTCGGCGAGGCTCAAGGCCGCGCGCTGTTCGAGCACCTCTCCCACTCCTACCAGGCCAACGGAGACGACAGCGGCAGCGCGGGCGGACGCTTCCTCCATCACCAGCACCGAGTCAACGGCTTCGACGCCGCGAGCAACCGCCTTCCGCTGCAGCTGGTGCTCGGGTGTCTGCTCGAGCGCCTCAG
>JAIKVD010000563.1:0-17558 GCA_024679075.1 Phytophthora uliginosa
GCCTCGGCCCCTGATGGGTCCGGGGGCCGCGGTGGGCGACCCTCCAGGGGAGGGCCTTCAGCACCGTCCATTTGTTGCGGTCGGTTGGCGCGGTCGATCCGTTCAAATCCTCCTGCGTGTGCCAAGGAGAATTGCAGAGTGGTCAGAGAAGAGTGCAGCCGACAGTTCCGAATGGTTTCCTCACTAACCCTTTCCCAAGCGGATTCACACCACTAAAGGGCTCTACCTGGTATGGATTGTCTTCATGCTCAGCCTCACCAATCTTGTAGTATGCATGCCGCATCGTTTTGTTGAGCACCTCCCGCTTTATACAATATATAATGCCTTGATCCATTGGCTGGATCTTGGCGGTTGTGTTCGGAGGCAATTTCTCAACTCGGACTTTGGGCTTGCGGGAGTACATGGCGAAAACTTGTGGCGAGCTGTTAGACTCGGACGATGCTGCTTCTAGTGGATCACTGAGTCAAGCGCCAGCACTCAGTCGGCATGTGCTACTGTTTTAATCACGGCGAGTACACTAATCCTTGTTGGTACGTTGCTGCCGTAGGACGAGTTTGTCAGCGAATCTCGTTGCAGTGCCCGCTCGTGCAAGAAAGCTTCATCTGGGTCTGTAGATTTCTGTGCTGTGAGACCGCCATTTTACGCCTTCTTCGTATTTACGCTTCGCATGTGGATTTGCCGCGGATTGGTTATGGGTACATTTTGGGCCAATCACGTTGTCACTGAGTTCGTGCCAAGAAACAGTAGCGGTAGCTTTTCCGAGCCATCAGCGTTTGTGCGGCACGCCATCGTCACGCGCGCCTTGCTCTGCTTCAGGGCGGGGGCGGCGCCCTTGCAGATGGACCCCCGCGGAACTGCGTTGTGAAACAGCGCCGACTCGTCCATATTGAAGACGTTGCGAGGAGGGTACATGCGGATGGCGGCCCTGACGCGATCCAACTGCTCCTTGGCCTTGTCCAGATCCACGGTGGAGGACTCACCGTATGCACGACGCCAGCGAAAGCCGTACCGCTCCTGCAAGCAGCGTAGCCAGGAGGGGCCAATACGAGGGCGCACATGGCGGGGGATTGCGAGCTTCTCGCACACCTCGGTGGCGAAAAAGATGATCATGGCGCCGTTGATGCAGATGCCGTCTGCCTCGGCCTGTAGCACGAACTCGACCACGTTCTGGTTGACTAATGCGTGCACCGACTGAAGCCGCTTCGTCCTGTCGTCCGAGTCGGTGGGCTGGCGCTGCAGCGCGACGTAGCCTCTGATGATCCTGCTGACCGTTGACTTGTTCAGAGAAGCGGGGAGGTTGAAAGTCGACTTTGCCCAGGGAGCGAGCTCGGCGCACGTGTAGGACGGCAAGTCCTCGGCAGCCTGGCACAAGAGCAGCTTCTGATGTCGAGTGAGGCGAATCCTTTTGACAAGGTGGGAGGGCTTCACTGTGAGCGGGTGTGGGAGGCAGGAGGAGAATTGAGATGTGAGGGGAGGTTCATGTGCATCTTCTCTTCAATCCGGCGCCAACATTCAAATGTTGAAAGGAAGAGGTGATTGGCGGAACCTTAACTTGCTAGCCAATGATATTGCTTCGTATGTGAGAGCATAGCCAATCAAAAGTAAACGTGGCACGGTGTTATCTAAAACCAGTAGGTGAGCGTAAACGTCTGGTGGAACCCCTTTCCCAGCCGAATACAAGGTATCAAAATATATAAGTTGCCAGGCGTTGCTTATTCACGCAGATTACTGTACAAACAAATATCAGTATCAGTGTTCGGGCGAGCATTGCTCACGCCCATCCGGGGGCCATTGCACATTGCACCTTGTACAGGATGCGCTTCCCACCCTCGACGACTTGTTTGTAGTTCTGGCCGTACGGACCGCCGAACGTGCAGTCCGGCAGCGTGTCCACAAGGTTGACGACAGCGTCGTGGCACGTGGAATCGCATGTCCAGACACCTCCGCTGGCGAGGTAGGCAGCCCAGCTGGCGCAATTAGCGTGAAGCGTCTGCACGGCGGAGGCGACCTTGGAGTAGTTGTCGGCGTCACATGGGGCAGCGTCGGTGTGGCCTTGCAGTGCGAGTGCGGAAGTTGCGGCGACGAGGGGGATGGAGAATCGAGTGGAGACCATGTTTTTTTTTTTGGGGGGGGGGAGGTGACGGTCGTCTGGTGTTTGCAGTTGAGTTGTTGCTGTGAAGGCAAATTGAGTTGTGATCTAGATCGGTATTGGGAAACGCGGCGCTGGTGCGGTAAAATCAATGGAGTTTTCATACATCGGATTGCGATGGACTCGACTGACTTGCTGACTTGCTTCTCGCTGCTCGAAGCCAATCGTGGGGAGGGGGGGTGGGGGTGATGTGCTGCGGCAATAGATGCATGCGCTACATTACCTTTTGATTTTGGGTACACAAGACCTGTCAAATCGTGGCGCTAGCCGATTTTTTGTTGATTTATAGGTTGGTGGTCTTTTTACTTCCTACTCACCGATGATCCAAACTTTGCCTTTCATGGATACTCTATGTAGGGCTGCGGGCGAGACAGATTCCTCACGCGACATGCCTCAGGTGAACGATGTTGTGGGCAGCGTCCTTGAGAGGATAAATGCGACGATCACCAGTTTGCAAGCGAGATACTTCAGGTACATGAGCATCATTGAGATTAGGAAGGTTGATCATTCACATGTCAGCCCACACACAATCTACGAACGATCCATTCTCGCCCTCGGAGCTGGAACTGCACGCTACCAAACTATAGTGCTTACAACCATCCACAACTCAATTTGCCTTCACAGCAACAACTCAACTGCAAACACCAGACGACCGTCACCTCCCCCCCCCCCCAAAAAAAAAATCCACTCGATTCTCCATCCTCCTCGTCGCCGCAACTTCCGCACTCGCACTGCAAGGCCACACCGACGCCGCCCCATGTGACGCCGACAACTACTCCAAGGTCGCCTCCGCCGTGCAGACGCTTCACGCTAATTGCGCCAGCTGGGCTGCCTACCTCGCCAGCGGAGGTGTCTGGACATGCGATTCCACGTGCCGCGACGCCGTCGTCAACCTTGTGGACACGCTGCCAGACTGCACGTTCGGCGGTCCGTACGGCCAGAACTACAAGCAAGTCGTCGAGGGCATGGTGGCAACTTGCAGCGGAGCCATATCATCTGGCTCGGATTCTACTGCAGCACCGAGCTCCACCACGGCCGCACCCACTACCGACAGCAGCAGCAGCAACAACAACAATAGTACTGAGTCCGCGGCGATGACGAAGGCCCCGGCCCCCACCGCCACAACTAGCACGGACATCAAGGTCTCCAGCGCCACGAACACCAATGTCAGTGGCAGTGCCAGTGGCAGTGCCGGCGCCACTGACACACCGGCCTCCGACGTCTCCACAACGTCCGGTGCTAGTTCACAGGCCGTGAGTGCAATCGCTGCGCTGGTGTTGGTCGTTGTTGGCTCGCTGCTCCATTAGCTGCTTGGGTTTGACCAGGCGAGGCTTCCTCCAGTACACGAGTGACAAGCAACATGTACACTGTAAGTACGGTAGGTGCACACGTTCGTCTACAGAACCGCAGAAACCACTTTTTTGCTTGCCACACCCAACTTCAGAATAATAGGATACGGAGAGCATTGAGTACACGGTGACAAGCAACATGTAAGTATGGTAGATGCACACGTTCGTCTACAGAAGCACAACTTCAGAATAAGGTATACAGCACACGGAGATATTTTGCATTTGCGTTTCAACCCATTTTGAGTTTGAAGTGCAACGAAATACCACCCTGCCCCCTCCAGAGTCGCGCGGGATGGAAGTCTGGGCCGTGGAGAGCGTCGCCCACTGCATCCTGCGCTGCTTGGACCTCTCGACGTTCGACACCGTCTTGCACTTCATCCAAGCAATTCCAGAGTTACAGGGGTATCTGCAGGACGGCGCCCTGTGGAGCGAACTCTCCCAACTTCATTTCGGTGGCCCACGCGACCCGCAGCTTCAGGTACAAGCGCTGCTAACGCCGCAAGGCCGAGGCCGGCAGTGGCGCTGGACCAGTCGACAGCGAACGTGTGTCGAGCTGCAACTTTTTCTACATTCGGCGGACGACCGAAGGCGCTTTCACGAATTCGTGACTATGGTGGAAGGCGACATCCAGCACGTCGCTGACATTAACGACGTACCGTTGGACGGGATCGCTCCCCACCAACCCCCGCCTCACCAACCACCACGTCGGTGCGGCTGCGGCCGTGTTCCGACGAGCGGGTCGCGGGCTCGAGGAGTTCGTGCACGACCCCTCCTTTCGTGGTGCACGGCCGGTCGGCTCAGCCGTGGTCACGCCTGCCTTTGATGCGGGCGTGGACAAACTCATCCACTGTGTTGGACCCAGCGTCATCATGCCAGAATGCTACGAGCTGCTGGACGCCACGTACGAGAACGCCCTGAACGCGGTGCTGCGTGAAAATCTGCACTGCGTTGTCATGGCGTCGGTGTCCACGGGTAGTCTCGGCGTCTCGCCAACGATAGGAGGGCGAGTGGCGCTGCGGTCGATCCAGAAGTTCCTGGTGAGGAGCAACTGGCAGGGGAAGCTTGCTGTCGTGTGCAAGGAGGAGCGCGTGCTGCAGGCTTTCAAGGAAGGAAAGGAAGCCGTGCTCAAGTGCTTCAATGTACTCCCGCGGCTGCCTCACGACGACGTCGAGACCAGATGAGTGTAATGAGTACTGTCGAGGGCAGCTTTGAATGTGCGGTAAGTGTGAGGAAAAGTAGATTTTAGCTGGAAAAACGAGTTCGATGTAGGGAATCATCACAGATCTATACGATTGGAGTTTCAACATTTGTCACTGGTAAATGACGTTACTCTACCCCAGTACTATAGTACCCGTCACTAGCACACTGCACTTAGCATCGTAGAGTGAAGGTCCCTAAGCAGAGACCGATCTGGGCTTTTCGAGCTTCAAACCAACCTCACTCTTCAAACGTGAGCCTCACGCACAATCACCTCAACGACTCCGACAACATGCTTTCTGCGCAATCGTCGACTGGAATGGAAATCTGGGCCGTGGAGGGCATCGCTCACTCCATTCTCCACTTCTTGGATTTGGCCACCTTCGACGCCGTGCTGAGCTCCCTCCAAGACAAACCTGAGCTACAAGACTATCTGCAGGACGCTCTGCTATGGTCGCAACTGACCAAGGTGCATTTCGGCGGTCGACGAGATGCGGAGGCAAACTCCGACACCAACTCGAACCGAGATCGGGCCTGGGACTGGACTAGCCGCGAGCGTACTTGTGCCGAGTTGCAGGTGTTTCTGCAGTCTATGGACGATCTGGCGCGCTTTGAAGAAGCGGTGACTGTCGTGGAAGGCGATATCCAATGCATCGACAAGATTGATGGAAAGCCGCTCGATGGAATTGCATTCCCCACTGGTTCGGGTTTGATGAACCCCCATATCGGGGCTGCTGGTGCGGTTTTTCGTCGTGCTGGCCGTGGCCTCGACGAGTTTGTAGGCGACCAAACGTTTCGCGATGGGTTACCAAATGGGTCCAGATGGTTTCTAGCAGGGTCCGCCCAGCCTTCGAAGCTGGCGTGAACAAACTCATTCATTGCGTGGGTCCCAGTGTCGGTACGGCCGAGTGCTATGAATTGCTCAGCCAAACGTACGAGAACGCCATGGACCGTGTGCTGAGTGAAAACCTCCAGTGCGTCGCGATGGTGTCTATCTCCACGGGTAACCTCGGAGTTCCCTGCGTGAAAGGGGCTCAGGTGGAGCTACGCACAATCCAAAAGTTTCTCGCCAACAGCACTTGGCAGGGTAAACTCGCAGTGGTTTGCAACGACGAGCGTGTTTTGAAAGCGTTTACGGACGAGAAGGCGGCCGTGGTGAAGAGCTTCAACGTCACCCCGCCACTCCCTGACGCCGATTCTGCGGCTGCTCCGTCGGCATGTTCTTCGAAGGCGCGACCGATACATTCAAAATGACGTGACATGCCACAGAATTTACTCGTGAAAGTAGCATCGTTAGTATGAAACATATTTCGTGCTACAGCAAAGTTTTCTGGCCTCATGACGGACATGTTCGAGTTTGCACGGAATCAAACGCGTATACTTCATGGGTACTGGTTTCAAACTGCTAAATCACGGATAATTATAATCTTCGATCCTTGATCGGGTAGCTTTTGTTTTATACGCCCACAATTTACCTCCAGGCTGGGAACTCTGGCAGTCGTTTCCGGTGGGGCAATCGCTTGGTTTCCGTGAAAATTCAGTGCAAGAACCAACGAGCTCGCTCGAAACTTCAGAAGGTGTACATCAATGCAGCCGAAAACCATAGAATTTATGTAGCATTTAGTGACAAAAAATACTGTCAGCTCCACCACAGAATCCTCATTCGTGGCCGTAAACAACTCAAATCGTAAAGAAATGTATCACGATTCATTCCCTGCAACTGAGAGCGCATATCCCTCTCAGAGCTGTCTAGAACGGCCAGCGAGGTAAATTGTCCTGGACAAGAGACGGTGGGTCCAGCGCCTCGTTGAACCGCTCGAGCAGCGCCTGCTTCTGCTTCGTAAACGCCTTCAGCACAGATTCCTCATAGCACACGATCCCCAGCGTTCCCTCCCAATGATTCGCACGCAGGAACTTCTGGATCGTGCGCAGGGCCACTTGGGCTGCTTCATCACACGGCACGCCCATGTTCCCCGTCGAAATCGACGCGATCGTGACACACTTCAACTCCTCGTGCAGCACCGCACTCATAGCGTTCTCGTACGTCGTCGCCAACAGTTCAAAGCAGTTGGGCATCGTAATCCTCGGTCCGACACAATGGATGAGCTTCATCACCCCAGCGTCAAATGCCGGCGTCGCCACAGCGGAGCCCGTGGGGCGACGGCCTCGGAACGACGGATCGTTCACGAGGTCGTGCAGCCCCCGACCCGCTCGGCGAAACACCGCCTGGGCTGCCCCCACATAGTGGTTGGTCAGGTGGGAGTTGGTGGGGAAGGCGATGCCGTCTAGAGGTTGGCCCTCAATGTCGTTGATGTATCCGATGTCCCCTTCGAGGATCTTCACCGCCTCGTCGAACTGCGTCCGCTCGTCCTTGGACTGCAGGAACTCCTGCAGCTCGACGCAAGTGCGTCGTCTGTCCGACCAGTCCCAGCCTCGATCTCGAGTTGGTAGCGCCAGGAACCCCAGCTCCAGATCGCGTTGAGCTTTGAAGTGTAGAACCGACAGTTCCGACCATAGGGAAGCGTCCTGCAGATATTCCTGCAGCTCTGGGGACGCCTGAATGAAGTGGACAACGGCGTCGAACATCGAGAGGTCCAAGCAGCGCAGGATGCAGTGGGCGACGCCCTCCACAGCCCAGACTTCCATCCCGCGCGACACTGACGGGGACAGGGCGGTGCTGTGCAGGTTGCTCTTCGATCTTCGAGCAGTCGCTGCTTTTGCACCTCAAACCCTCTTCGACTTTGAAGTCGAAGAGAGTTGAAACGCAGGGATTGGACAAAATTAAATGTATTTTTCAGATGTAAGAAACGATATTTTTCGTTCTACAGTACTCGCAATAAGAGCATCCCCAACGCGGAGATAGCATCTGGGTAGCAAATCGCAAAATAATATGGAAAACACCAGTTTCGGAAAAGGTTTGGTCCCTCGTTTTTCCAACGCAGGGCACTCAGACCTCAACCTCAGACCTCAACCAGTTCCGTTCGTGTCAACGCGCAATATGGACTCTCCATGAGGACGAGCTCATGAACAGCGAAAGCAGCGACAAGGAGGTGCACCCCCCTTCCCTTCACGCTATCACAAATAAAACGAGCTTGTAGATCGGGGATGCCAGTCCGGGCCTCGCGTACGTCTCTACGTCGATGCTGGCACGCTACCTTTCGTAGATCGAAAAGATCCTTCATCTGTTGTCCAGTTTAAAGTGACCTTCTCAGAGTGAGCAAGTAGACGTACGAGGCACAAACACTCGGACGGATGGATTCGGTCTGAACATCAAATCAGGGCATCAAATCCATGCGATTTGAGGTCGGTAGCGGGAATATATTTGGGAACTGGTTAGCGTCACCGAGTATAATTCGGATCTAAACGAGACGATATTGTACAAATCGGTAATTTACGCCGAAAAATATCGCCGCGTCAAATTTGTGAATGTCGAAAAATCTGAAACGTGACACCCCTTCTCCCCCTTTCTTCCATCCTCGAGCGCTGTGAGCCTTGCATTTCGAAATCTCGGTCATCCCAGCTCAGACGCCAGAATTCGGCAAGTTGACAGGTATGAATGTACAACCTTGCTGTGTACTATTGAGCGCTTGGTGAAACGTGTGTCGTTATGCATTTCAGGCCACGTTGCAGCCATGAGGGACAGCGAGCCCGAGCGCCAGGTCCCATCCAGCTCGTGGATCTCCGTTCCAGTTGATGTGGAGTGGCACGAGGACTGGGACGCCTTCCGGGCCTATCTGGAAGAGTATCAGGCCGCTACGCACCAAATATTCCGCCAGCGCACCTCCCCTTCGGTGCAAAAGCGAATCCGAGAGATCGAAGCGCTGCGAGCACCTTCAGGCTTGACGACGCCAGCATGCGAGAGCAAGGACACTAGACGCGCCACGCGGGATCTCGGGGTACCAACAGCCGAGGCGACGCACGAGGGTCCATCAAATCGCCTCATTCCCGAGTCGTTCAAAAACTTCTGGATTAAGTTAGTCTGCACCCATGGCTGGAAGCGAAAGAGCCGGGGGAAAGGAATACGCAAGGCTTTCATCGACAAATCTACGGGGTGTAAGGCCAACATCAAGGCTGCTGTGGTCTGGAATGACACGGCAGCCACGTTCATGGTGCGCGTAACAGCCTTCGACGTCAAACACAACCACAATGTGTCCAAGGTCATCTTCGAGAACCACGTCTCCAACCGCAGAGTTGAAGATTCGGCTATTCTTGCCTTCGTGGACGAGCTTCAGGCTGCTGGATCAAAACCAAAGCTGATAATGCAGTATCTTCGCAAGAAGACGGGTATGGAGCTGTCGCGCGTCATTTGGGGTGCTTATATTGCTATATCGCTAACGATGCTGATGATGCTGTAAATAGGTAAGAAGGTCACCCTGCGAGATGTGCACAACATGGTAGCCGAGCTGAGGGATAAGCGTCGAGGAAAAGAGTCGACTGAAGAGCGCCTTGAAGCTGTTCTACGAGTGGTTTGCGAGAGTTGTGGTAATCGAGCGACAGTGTTTGTGGATGACGACAAAACGACGCAGACGATCACGCTTCAAACAAGGCAGATGCGACGCTGGTTCAAGGCGTTCCCAGAAGTCCTGCTCATAGACGCCACGCACAATATGAACGAGTCGCGCTACAAGCTGTTCTCGTTCATGGTGAACGATGTCTTTGGCCATGTAAGTGAATGTACCTGATGTTACTCATATTGTACCTTTGTTACTTTGAGTGCTTCTCGAGTGACTGCAGTTACATCATTGTAACTGGAGGTACCGAGTGTGAATAAGTTACGGTGTTGTGTCTGTACTTACATCTCTGTCGTATGCTCGGTGTTGTTAGGGTCAGTATGTTCATCATAGTCTCATGGACAATGAAAGTGCCGAGTGCCTCACCGATGCTATCAGCTCGTTCAAGTTTAACAACCCGTCGTGGGAGGATGTCAAAGTTGTTGTGATCGACAAAGACATGGGAGAACTTGGGCGGCTGGAGAAGGCTTTCCCGGGGGTAAAGGTGATCTTGTGTCATTTTCATTTGAAGAAGTATATCCGCGCTGAGCTCGCAAAGAGTGAATACGGAGGGCTTTCCAGCTTCGACAAAGATATGGTCGAAGATGCAGTGGACTTGATGAGATTGGCAAACTCTCGCGAGGAGTACACGAAGTACTTGAAATACTTGTACTTTTTGCTCGACGGTGTTCATCTACACGAAGCAGATAGTATTCCGGACCCTACTCATCCGTTTCTCCAGTATTTTATGAAGAATTGGGACTCGATGAAAGAGAGATGGTCCCTGTACGCGCGGTCTGGTGTTCCACACTTAGGAAATCACACGAATAACAGGTACGGTGACGTTTTCAATTCATTCCACTGATTTCATCTCAATTGATGTCGTGTTACTGTGACTCGTAGACTTGAAACATCATGGGGCCTCATCAAGGAAGTCCTGAAACCGGAAATGGCACTTGACGAACGTGTAGATACACTGATGTTCCTGCAAGCCGTTGCTGAGATGGAATACGCGAAGAAAATGACGGACGTGGGTCAGATGCGCTACGAAGGAGCTGACGCAGAGCAGAAAACCTTGCTCGTGAAGTGAGCCCATACGCCAACCGTCTGGTCGAGCAGCAGTAAGTGCTATCGAAGGACCGCAAGACACACTACGATCTGGAAGAGATTCAGCCCAGTTTGATTGTGCTCACGGGTGGGAAAGATTCTTCATGTTCTTACCATGTTGATACCGCGGTACGTTGTGATCTGTTTATGATATATCGTCGTATTCTGACTAACAAGCTTGCTGAATGGTTGCTTAGAGATATCGATGCTCATGCATCTTCATGGAAACAATGTTGTTGCCATGTCGACATGTGATGTACTGGCGTCTAATGCAAGGCAAAGCTGCAATTCCCATTCGCTATATTGAACCTCGGTGGAAGTTGTCGTGGAAGCTGAACCAACCTGCTGCTGAAGAAGCAATAGCCGATCGGGACATTGCGTGCACGAGATTCCAGATTCGAGAGTCTGCTATGACAGTCCGAGATTACCGAGTGCTCAATGGATCGACAAAATACAATCACGCACTGGAACGTGGCAGGAGTATCGCTGATATCATGAGCAGAAATGGCACGTTCGTATTTCGGGAGATGATGACCGCGCTGGAGAAGTTCGAAGATATTGTGAAGGATGGGATAGCACCGTTCGTTGGTCGCGAGGGTCATTGGATCGATCCGCTCTCACTCACGCAACTGTCGCAATTCGATTTGACGCCAGCATACGAAATCGTGGTGGAACCGTTTGAAGCTACGCAAGTCTCAAGTGAAACAAAGCATGAAACGGAATATGATTCTGAGGACAACCCACCATTGACGCAACGCTCTCCGGTGGATCCCTGCAGCTCTGTAACTCCAGCTACCCTCCAAGTACCTCCAGGTACTGCACGAGTACCTCCAGGTACTGCACGAGTAACTCCAGGTACTGCACGAATAACTCCAGGTACCTCGGGGGTAACTCCAGGTATCTCGGGGGTAACTCTAGGTACTACAAGAAGAACACAGTCTGCTAATTCACCTGCCGAAACTTCGGCCACACGTGACGACATCGAAGCTGACACCTTAGACTCCCCACGTGTACAGAAAGACCCCCCAGCACGAGAGCCTTCACGAGGTAAACCGCGGCGGGCCAAGCGTGTACATATCAGCAGCAGTTCATCCGAATCGTCGAAGTCATCCCCGCCCGGGTTCGTCTTGGCGAAAAGCAGCGCGAGTCAGGGTCGACCTAAAGTTAGGAAGAGTCAAGGTCATGCTGAAAAGAAGCAGCGCATCAAGCACAGTGGACGGCAGCAAGGCATGTTTGAAGGCGCCGCAGTGGTGGCATCAAGTCTGGTTTGAAGGCGCCGCATTAGACGGCAGCGTGGTAAGCAAACGGCTGCCAAGCTGGTGCAAGGGACTTTGGCTCCGGTTCCGAGTGATAAATATCGACAAGTCTTTTGTACATTCGAGCAACAATCAGTATGTGAACCACACCACATCCGACATTCGAGCAACACACGACAGCGGATCGCTGCTCGCCAGTCAATGAAATCTCTACGAACGCTGAAATTTATGAAATTGATCAGGATATATTACCATATAAAACCCCTCTTTTTTGTCACATGTGCCTACAGTACGCGGAGAGTGCTCTAGCATCTCGAGGTACTTCAGGCCGAGTAACTCTAACTCGCACTTAAGTACGACCACTCGGTACCTCTAACATCGATCATATATTTGAGGTTGGCTCAAAATAGGGCCTGCGTTGGAAGACGACAGACCGTAATTTATCGCAAACTGAAGTCTCAACCTCATTTTGAGACCCGCGTTGGAGATGCTCTAAATGTTCGAATCGCCTGTATGTCACTTCTACTACGTACGAGTGTAGCCATGACATGTGATGTGGAGAATGACTTTGGAATTGTATGCGGGTGGTTCAGCGAACCGCTCGAGTTCGCTAAATTTAGCCGGAATTCACAATTGAAGACCTGGTAGTGTCGATCAGTGGATTCGGACGATTTTCAGTAGGCGTCGTACAAATATATAGTGTTGCAAGTAGGGAGGGCACCCTGGAAATCAATACCTGCATTAAGATTATAACTTACACGAATGTTACTTGTGGTGCAGCACACTTTGCTAAGTATGGCGGGTATATATCGGATGTTGCGTGAATAGTGTTGGGTGCCGAGTCGCCGGAGCCGCTGGCGACGATGAAGGAGGACTTCCGCAGGTTCGACCACTATTGTTTAATCGTCAAATATAAGGTGGAGATAGAATGCGTCTGCTGCCATGGACAGCTCTCCATTTAGGTATTCGCTCCGCAGTACACATATATTGTGCTCAAATTTCAGAGCTTCTTCGTGCAGCGTACGACTTTGCATACCTTATTCTGAAGTTGTGGCTGATGTGGTCTGTGACGGGCAAAATGTATGACCGTTACTAGTTTAGATGTAGCGATGAGGAAAGCGTCTAATCTCAGCGATACTGAGACCAAGTATTTGGTCTTAAGGTAAAATCAACTCTGTTTTATTTTGGGACCAGGGCGCGTGCCCGTGGTCTAATATAAACCACTCGAATGCAGTTCAACGCCTGATTGGTCGAAATGGGGTCTGGTCCAATTTTAGCAAATCATACAATACCATCTCAGCACTCGCTAGCGGCGGGTACAACCGTGCCTTCTTCTGTGATATCTGTAAAGAAATCTACCTAGTTATGTGATTGGAGGGCCAATCACATTAGCATGCTCCCAAGGTTGCACTCACGCATCGTGAGTGCAAGCGCATAAAAGTCAGGGAAAACTGGGAGACGACGAGAGCACGACACCAACGGGATGACCACGGTGGGTACAGGATGCAGCTCCTACGAATCGTAGGGGGACAGCTGAGCTTGCGCAGCGGAGTAGAAGATAGAGCAGGAGTCAAACACGAACGCAGGGACCTTGGCGACGGCCACGCGCACGACTAGCTCGGCGGCGAGAGCGATGATGCGTGAATGCTATGACAAACCTCTAGCGTTGTTCACGCTGTGTGAGACGAGATGGAACAGTATGCAGAGTTGCTTCGCTTCGCTACTGAAAGTTCGAACATCTCTTGAAATGCTGGGCAGCAAGTATCGGGCCTATAGGGATTTCCCGAGTTCGCTACAGGTGTTTAATGATCCTATGTTCTGGAGCAAACTCTCGGATGCTGAACAGGTTATTGCACTACTATCCGAAGCATCATACCGGCTGCAGCGTGACGAGATTACTCTGGCCGATGTTGTGGTGTCTTTTGGTGACATTTTTTTTTTTGGGGGGGGTCAATGAATCTCATTTGAGTTGTCGAAATGACTTGGTAAAATGTATCGAGGATCGTTGGGAACAATGTGAACAGCTACTTTTCATGCTGACATTTATATTAAACCCTGCTACGGCTGAGCAAGCCCGTACATTAGTTGAGCAAACTGATGAGCGAAAGCGAGCTGTGGAGGTGGAGGAACGAGTTATTGCTGGGGTATCAAATGAACGAATAGGAATCCGTGAACATTTACAAGCGAGCAAACATGCAGCCAAAATTGCATCATCAAAACAGCTAGAACATTTGCTGTGTACTACTACCACCGCCTCATTGGCGACGTAGCGATTTGATGGAGTGGATTGAGAACAGACTTACTTCTTGTCATCCAAAGGAATTTCGATTCAACCCAGTTCGAGTTTTGGAAACACATAAAAAAGGAAAACCCAACGAGCGTTTTACCTGAGCTAGCAGTGAGATTACTCTCGATCGCGGTGAATACAGCGACAACGGAAAGACAATTTAGTGAGCTTGGCATGATCCATACGGCGAAACGGAACAAGATGACACCAGCGAAAGCTATGGACACAGTGTATTATGCAATACGTTCGCGAATCTGAGCAAAATGCAACTAAATCTGAGCCCACGGTATCAAGAATACTTACCCTACAGAACGCCCGCTTATAGATCATTTCACGCCAAATGAGCACGACCAGGCCGTAACCTACGAGTCGCCAGACATGAGTAACGGGGCGATAGAAGTGAGCTCCGAAACATCATTCTCCGCTGCACCGCTCCCGCTCAGAACACCCCAGATGCACCCGCGTACCCCCTTGCAAACGCCCAATCAACAGTCACTTCGCCACGCATCACGCACCCCAACATCTCAAACCCCAATCCGTAGATCTTCTCGCCGAAGATCACACACGCCCCAAGCTCAACAATCAGAGCTAGAAGTACCCGAAGATTACTTGGACGACATCGGTGACGGCGTCAATGCGGAAGAAATCTGCCCATGTTGGGTAGAATACTTCAACGAAGTCTTTGACGACGATGAAATAGGAAGTGATTTTACTGCGTGCCGCAATGACGATTCTTACCTCAACTGGGAGTTCGAGAAGATTCCTGCCCCAGATGAAACTCTGTTTCCAGATGCTGATGACGCAAGGTTTCCCCAAGAAAAGCACATCAGTGGCATGCGTGCTCTTAAGGCACCACTTGCCTCCCTCTTCTCCGCGGAGAGCTCTCCATGTTCACCAAACGATCTAACTCAATACATGCTGATCAG
The DNA here is from genome assembly GCA_024679075.1 of Phytophthora uliginosa. Lineage (NCBI taxonomy): Eukaryota > Oomycota > Peronosporomycetes > Peronosporales > Peronosporaceae > Phytophthora > Phytophthora uliginosa. The sequence continues at coordinate 14,762 of JAIKVD010000563.1, forward strand.
GCTCGCTGTGTTTGTCTAATTCATGACGAAATAATTAATTTCAACAACACCACTGGTCAAACAACATTAACGATATCTCCAAAGATCCACTTGATCATCCGGAACACTACTTCGATGGCACAAACTGACATGCCACCTCTAATTGCTTGTAGCAAGAACGTGGTCAAGCCACGCCATCAGCCCACAGCCAACACCGGCACCACCAACCGCAATCCACAGAGCACTATAGTGTCAACACGGGCACGCCGCACTCCCACCCCACACCCTACGCCGAAAGCATTGACAACAGCACCTCGCACTTCAACGCATGAAGGCGAGTGAGTAGTACACCAAGCCGGCAACTAGCACCGGCATCAACACAAACAGCACTTGCAGCGAGAACGCGAGCTTGTCCACACCCAACGTAGACAGCAGCCAGTAGTAGAAACGAGAGCCCGAGCAAGTGGTACACCAACGAGAACGCGGGCGAGTAGTACACCAAGCCGGCAACAACACAAACAGCACTTGCAGCGAGAACGCGAGCTTGTCCACACCTGACGCAGGCAGCAGCCAGTAGTAGAAACGAGAGCCCGAGCAAGTGGCACACCAGTACACGGGCAATTAGTACACCACGTCCATGTCGTGTGCTGCTTCAGTTCGGGTGCGGCTCCTCGCTCACGGCGTGTATCATGCCATCGCGGATGTACTTGGACCCGACGAGGCACACTGGCAAATATTTACTGGTTTTTAAAAGTTTGCGAGTTAGCTAAATCGTGCAAATTATCTGATTGACGTTTAGGCGGAAAGGCCAAAGGGCGGGGGGTTTTGCCGAATGATCGCCGCCTAAACCTTTCAAAAGGCGAAAAGGCCCGCCTTTACCACCACTGGAACATGTGCAAGGCCAAGCTCTATGTACGCACAGAAGGATCTATTATCCAAAAATGGGGAGTACAAATCCGGCTACAATCGAGACAGAGTTCGGAGCACTTCTGCAGATCCAGTTTCAAGCACAACGATCCTGGGTGCGGGCACTTTAGAAGCAATTGACGAGCTCGCTGTTTACCAGCCGACTCTCGAGCCGACCGAGGTTTGGAAGATAATCCGGTACAAGTTTTATAGAACCATGAACACCATTGCGAGCGGGATCAACAAAGCTCAAGTACAAGGCAGATTTTACCGCACCAAGCTCAAAAACTTCGGAAACGACGTCTTCGTCACGTCGTTTCCGAAGTTTTTGACGTCTTCGTCAAAATCAAGAGCGAACATATGCGCAGTGTTCGCGACAATCCTGACATCAAGCTCTATCCGTATCACGGCTCGAACTACGAATAAGACGATATTCAGCACCACCTGGATGTTTGGGGACATCCTGCCTTGCTGGAACGTCTCAGAGCTCGGCAAACTTCCATTTTTGTGGATGACACCTTCCGAAGTGTTCCATCATATTTCTACCAGCTCATCATCGCGTTGGTTTACGACGCAATTGGGAATCTGTACATTCCCCCAGCTGCTACGCACTATCTACAGGCAAAGGCGACAAAAGTTTACGATTAGGCGATGTATCACACCAACGCTGCTATCGACTTTAGCATGGATCCTGCGTACATCTCTTGCGACTTTAAACGAGCAATTATCAACGCAGTCAAGCACCAGTTCCCAAGATCGAAGATTATTGTGTGCTTCAAGCAAGCACTACGGCGCAAGATGCTCAAGGAGAGAATGAAGTTGGGATTGCGATGCAAGAAGGAACGATTGATGAGCTAACAACAGTGCGCTCAAGCGAAAGTGTGCGTTCTGGAATTCGCAATGTGGTGATCACTATTATTGTGGCGGGGGTCACACGCACCATAGCTTAGAGGAAGCGTGACACGCTAACCACAGCAACCGCCTGGCGTCTCTGCTCTAAGTATGCAAAGACCCTGCCTTCCTGTCACCTAAGGTACCGAGTACCGAATGACTTGCGCACTTCTAGGTTAGTGTTAAACTGACTTGTACTGGTAGTTCCTTTGGCTACGAAGTACGTACAGCCCAACCAGGATTAATTCGGGACACGACATATGTGGCACACACGTAGCAAAAATATACAAAATCAAGTAAACTTGTTAAATATCGTTGCACGCCAGCCGCCGCCCACCGTTCTACAACCTGCCATCCACTGTCAGTCGCGGCTGCCGATCTTTCCATTCCCGACAAGCTCCCGGGTCCCATCGTGCTCCCACAACCGTCCGTATCGCACATCTGCCTTTGCGACGGGGTCATACGCACCGTAGCTAAGAGGAAGCGTAACATGTTAACCGGAGCAGACGCCTGGCGTCTCTGCGTCTCAATATGCAAAAGGCCTAGCCTTCCCTGTCGCCTAAGGTACCGGGACCAAACGACTTGCACACTTCGTGGTTAGAGTTAAACTGACTGTATTTATAACTCTCCTAAGGTTTCTATCTACTGCTTTTCTATTTGTATACTGAATCTCTGTCTAAATGACACTATCCCGAATGCTCCAGTGACTCCCTGCTCTTAAGTACGACTGACCCCCAACTAGGAATATTACCTGTAGGGGAGACCTTATAGAGTATGACATCTGATAGGGCCTATTGTGTGATACCCGAGCTAGTGCGGTCCACACCAGGTAGCGACCGTCAGTCCAAAGCTGTCATTCAACATTTCCTTGGAAAGGACCGCAGCCAGTATTGGCCCCATTACACCGTCCCACACCCAAACGGAAGCACCTGCCCCATGGGGAAATCCAGCGGAAACTCGGGCTCGACCTCATTGCCGAATCTGCGCCCCAGCCAACAAGCCACTGACCCGCCAGGCCCCT
>JAIKVD010000564.1:0-17521 GCA_024679075.1 Phytophthora uliginosa
ATGACGTTTTCAATCTGCTAAAACTGGATGAAGCCCAAGGCCCGATCCTGGAGAAACCGGCGTTGCAGACTTGGATGAATTATGCCCTTTTCATGAAAGAAGATCCATACAAGATCATGTTCGCAAAACTGAGCTCACGCTATGGAGACGATGGTTTGGCTCAGATCTTGGTTCCGGCTAAGCTTGAGCAGAGTACAAAGGATGTCGCTGGAAAGTTGGATGACTTGCTGCTCAAGAGGTGGCAGGAGGAAAAACACTCAGCTGATTACGTTTTTAAGCTCCTAAAACTCGATAGACAGGAAGGAAACGTATTCTACACCCCGGAGTTTACCACCTGGAGGTCGTATTTGGCGAGGCTGGATAAGACAAACTCCGACGAGGCGATGTACTTGTCACTGAAAGCACGCTACGGCGACGCAGGTCTGAAAGATATGATGAATAACGCAATGTACTTGTCACTGAAAGCACGCTACGGCGACGCAGGTCTGAAAGATATGATGAATAACGCAGAGGAAAGTGCGGAGACCATGCTAGTTCTTATGAAGGAGACCAGGAAGGAAGAGGGGGGATTTCATGAAATACTCTCAAAAATGGCTCAACTACAAAACGATGCGAGGACAACTAGGGCCGTTGTAAGGGGCTTGAGGGAGGAGATCTGGAGGAGCGAGGGAAAAACTGCCGATGACGTTTACACGATGCTCAAGCTCGACAATAATCTGGACATGCACTCTGCTGTATTCCGCAAACCAGCGTTGGGCACTTGGGCGTCTTACGTCACAAAACTGCACAACGTCAACAAGAAAAATCCAGATGTGATTTCGCTACTGGAAATAAGGTTCTCTAGATGGTTGCTGGCTAGCAATCTTAGCACTTCGAAAATTTCCGCCGCAGAAAACTTGAGGACGCTGCAGTATAAGAAGTTTATATCTGCAGGAATCCACCCAGATACAATAATGTCGCAGATGGGCGGTTTTGGCCATGCTTACTTGGTTCGAGATGGGTATCGTAAATACTACGATGCCAATCGTGGTAAATAGTTTTAACGGGTTGCCAATATGGATGGTACGCATAGAACGAATACAGCTGGGCACTTGTTTTTTTCTTTTCTTTTCTTTGCGGGTCGAAATATATCCATGTGCAACGCACATGCTTGTAGTACATCACGCAAAGAAGAATAGAAATTGATTAACTACATGTGGTTTAGGCACATCTCGTAAAGTTCTAACTAGCTGTAAACTACGGTCGTGGTACATGTATCTACACGCGATGGTTCAGTGTAGATTGGGTTCTGTTGTGTTGTCGATTGGCAAGTCGTATCCCAAACGGCAAATCAGCCGCTTGATGTACTTCCAACTCCACAGAGTGGCGATAAATAAATACACTTGCAGCGACTCCCAATAAAGCTATGATGTTGGCAATAAATCGCGCAAGGCAGTTTTTCTTTCTCTCGACCCAATGGACGGGTACGTCTTGCATTAACGGTGAAATCGCAGGTTCTGAACTCAAACTATTATTTCTTGAGCTGTAATAATCTACCACGCCGCTACGACCAAACCGTTCACCCGTATACTTGCTCTCAGCGAAAGTTAATGACCATAGTATTACGGAATAATTCCGTTCCATCAAAGGGTTCGCAATGACGAAAACAGTGTTTTTCGGACATTTGGGCCTTGTGGTGTTTTCAAGAACGGTTACCTCGCACTCGTAGGAAAAAAAAACATGTAGATCTATTATTGCTCTTCACCCATTCGCAGTGTAGCTCCAAGCGGAGAGTGTGAGGAAGTGCTGACCGAGCCTTCCATGGACCTGTCGGCGCTCTGGACCCGCGAAAAGGCTCGAGTTGCAGCGGAACTGAATCTGGCGATTGTTAAACCCGTGAATGCAGAGCGCCGAGCAAGTTTGTCAGTTGCCAAAGATGACAGCGAAAGTGGAGGAACCCCCAATGGCGTCAACCGCGCCAAAGCCCCCGTCGTCGCTGCTGCTAGTCCGACCGTAAAGCCGTCGGCTGGGACGAAGAAGTCCACCGCACAGTCCAGCAGCACCACTAGCACCTATTTGCGGGACCGAGATCGAGTGTTTCGACTCCTATTGGAGACCAGCGTCGCTCGATCACCTACCAAGGCCATACCTCATTTTAGCTGCAACAACGAGTTTGCAATGGAGTACGCGGACCGTGCAGTGCGGCAGTTTGTGCCTCAGCCAGTTCCACCCCAGTCTGTTCTTGATTCCCCGGCCCAAACTACCAACAGCGCCTCGGTCGCTCGAATTCAGACAAATCGGAGCCCATCGATCCGTGTGAACTCGATCGTGCAGTCTCCTTCGGCCCCAGTGCAGGTCGCTCAGTCGGCAGTGCAGACTGCTGTGGCTTTCCCAGCAATGACGAAGACGGCTCAGATACTCCGGAAGAACGGACGGAAGCGTGCGGGGACTGAGTACTCGTCGCAGACACTGAAGCCCTACGTCGGCGACATGTTCAGTACCCGTGGCGACTATATCGACGGCATGCTCTACATGTCCCGCATGAAGCGGAGCTACCAGGCCATGGTCTCCAGCAGCGACCCGAGAGGCAAGAAACTCGACTTCAGCTTTTCCAATCCGCAGTGGGGCGAGCTCGCGCGGACTGAAGGGCGAAACGTGTTGAAAGACGGCGTGTCCGATGCTTTTGCCGTAGCAGGGGGGAGTGGCAAGCCAGGACCTTCACGCCGTAGTGCTTCCACGATCGTACTCGCTAGTCCAAGTGAAGAAGGCGGCGAGCAAGGAGCCACGCTGACAAGTGTGCGACGCAAACAACAGCAAAGATGTTCTCTAACTCTCAGCAACTGGAGCTTCAATCCCGAAAACGCTCGGCTGATGGTGGAGGAGAACGTCGTGGAGGCCCTCATTCGACTCTGCAAGGACGGCGACAAGACCACTCGGTTGAACTGTGTCACTACGTTCATGAACTTATCGCATCTCTGCGAACTGCGTCGAGTCATTGTACAGCAAGGTGCGGTGAAGACGGTAGCGGAAATTGTGAACGACATGGAGGATAAAACCATTCGAACGGCATGTGCCATCACTTTGTGCAACTTGTGCTCGCTGCAAGGCGAGGAGGGGCTTTTGGTGGAGGACGGGGCGGTGAGTGCACTCTCGACTCTGATCAATGAGCACGAAAAGGTCTCGCACATCTGCCGCTGTGCGCTCTTCAACCTCACGTGCGTCTCGCAGTCGTACCACAAGATTGAGAGCGTGCTCAAGGCGTTTATCGCCCTCACTTCTACACGTAATGGGAGCAGTAGCAACGGCTTTGCTGGCAAAACGGAGGAGGAATACGACGACATTACCGCTAAGGCACTATGCAATCTGTCCAATCTCAAGCGCATCCGACTGCGCCTCATGGAAGAAGACATCGTCAGCGCCATCACTTCACTTCTCCATCCGAATATTCCCTTGATTCAAGAACTTCTAGCGCACATTTTACTCAACCTGTCGAGACTTGCAGCCTGTAGGAACGAGATGGTTGCAAAAGGCTGCATGGGCACGTTACTGGCACTATCGGGCGCGTCGAGCGCCATCACAACCAAGTGTTTGATCGGAATTACGCTTTGGAATCTGAGTAAAGACCCCGGCAACGCGATACGAATGGTACTAGAAGGTCTGCTACCGCTTGTCAATGAACTGTGTGGACGGTATGAGGACAAAGAGCGCGATGTGAACCAAGACTTCCGTTTTGAAGGCGACTCCAGTGCGGTGGGAAGCAAGGAGGAGGGTCTACTCCAAGTATGCGCTCGCACACTCTACAACGTGTCGTGCTGTGAGGATTCACGCATCAAACTTGTGGAGCGCGACGCAGTGAACACGTTGTCGTCCTTGTCCCGACGAGCTACTGGAGACGACGCAACGCAAATGTGCACACTGGCACTCTGCAATTTGCTCAGTGTGCAGAAAGCAGCAGCGGACATTGTCACGGCTGGGGCGATCACTTCTCTGATCCAGCTTAGCATGGCGCCGGCTCAATCTTACGAGAGACGAAATCTTTTTTCTAAGGCACTTCATGGGCTTTGCGAGAAAGCGGCTACCCGAGCTGCGGTGACGGAGGCTGGTGTCATCCCGGCACTACTTTTTCTCTCCAGTATCGACGAGCTGGGCGCTGAGTCGACCGCAATTTGCCTGGAATCTGCTGAGCGTTTGAGTGAAATTCGCGCTCGGTGCACAGCAGCATTCGCTAGTCTTGCGGCTGACTCGCACACTGCTGCTAATGTCTGCAATGCGGCGGTGGTGCAATGCGTCACGCGGATTCTGACGCTTGAGCACGCCAACGTTGCTATTGAGCGCTTCTGCTGCTCGTGCTTGAGTCTGCTATGCCGGAACGAGCAGTGCTCGCTCATTATGGTCGAAGTTGGTGCGGTCGAGATGGTGCTGGCGACTTGTGTGGAGTCGCACGACCGGGTGAGCAAAGCTTCCTGCTGTCACGTTCTTGCCAGCGTCTCGTGTCATCCGAGTTGTTGTATTGCTCTAGTGCGCATGGGCGTCATATCCGTGTTGGCGACACTCGCTAAGATCAAAGAGGATGCGATCATCCAACGCTGTTGTGCGATCACACTCGCGAATTTATCTGTGGAACCGGAAATTCGGGGAGCATTGGCATCTGCGGGCATTGTGGCGATTGTAGCGGTTCTCAGCAATTCCTACAGCGAAGACAGCCAACGCGACTGTGCCAAGGTGCTCTGCAATTTATCGTGCATTCGGGGCAATGAAGCCGTTCTCGTGGGCGAAGGAGCGGTAGGCGTTTTAATGATGATCAGTATGGTTCGAGCTGTTAGTGTCTCGACGAAAGAGACGTGCATCCGTGCTCTATTGAACCTGCTGAATGCGGAGACTATGAAGAATATGGTGAAGGAGGGACTGGTCAAGATCCTGTCCGTTTACGCTGGGTTGGCCTCGAAGCAAGTCGCAACTCTCGTCACCATTATCTTCGGCCAACTGCTGAGTCATCCAGTTGGGCGGAACGCACTTTGCACCGAGCGTTCTTCTCTTCATGCTCTGTTCCAGCTAATGACGTACGACCCGGTGGTGCCTCATTCGGATACTGAGGAGAGGCACCTGGCCTCGCTACATGAGAAATTGCTCAGTGAACTCGTGTATTACGAAAATTCACGAGTGCTTAGTGTCCAAACTGGCATTTTGGATGCGCTTCATCGGATTTCAATGTACGAAGACCATTACGCAGAAGTCCACGAGCACAGCCACGCCCACAACCGCTGCAGTAGCCACTGCGCAGAGAAAACCCTCGCACTGGTCTTCTTCACCCTTGCAAAAAGTGAAGATAGCCGCATGGCGGTAGCGTCATCGGCAAATTTGGGAACTTTGTTGAAATTCTTGGATCTCCATGCAGCTAAAGACGACTGCGATGCATCGGAGTGTGCAGTATATGCTGCTGCATCGCTGTGTTGGTTGGGGTGGCACGAAGATACGCGGCGATTCCTGCAGAGCGCAGATATCCCGTGTGTACTCACGCAAATGTTGCAAATTCATGCGAACAGCGGCGGTAATGAGAGTGAGGAGAAGGATAATCTCTTGACGTACTCGTCTCAAGCCATAAGAGCCTGCGTTCTCACGCTCTGTTGCTTGGCTCACAACACGGAGCTGTTGGAAGTCATGCTGAAGGAGAACGTTGTGGTGTACTTGAATGGGATTCTCACTTCAGGCCACAGAGCTACCATCAGCAAAGAAGACGAGTCCCACCTCTCGACTGACGAAGAGTTTGTAGCGCTTGTGTGCATCCTATTCCGCCAGCTCAGTCACATTACCGGGTTTGCTTCAGCAATGACCGAACAACCTGCTCCCATTCTCGAGCTGTTCTGCAACCTTGTCCATCGTGTAGCTGCCAAGCACGACGGTAACTCAAGTCTGGACTGTGCAGATGCGCTGTGCAGCATAGTATTTGCACCCCCTCTAGACCAGCAGCATTCAGCAGACATCCATACACCTGGAAAAGGACGATCGACAATTATGACGCCCAGACCTTCGTCATTCCTTGTGGATAGTTGCGTTCTCCGAGCCATCGAGTCGCTTATGAGCGACGAACAGCTTCCGGAGACCCGTTGGCGCTGTGCTGCCAGTTTGTGGGCACTGTCGTCGGTACCGGAGTATCGCCTGCAGTTGGTCGAGTTGGGCGTCACGCCTATGCTGGTTAACGAATCGTACCGCGCGGCCAAGCTTTCGTCCTTGGACACACTTGAATGCTGCGCTGGGGCGCTGTGCAACCTCACCATTGTCCCGGAAGAGAAAAACTCGGCCAAAATGGTCGACGAAGGGGCCGTGCCAGCGTTGATCCAGCTCGCCAAGCTGGAAAACGAAACCATCCGCGAGCACTGCACTCTGGCGCTGTCGAATCTATCTGGACCCTCGCCTAAGGTGGAGTCGGGTGCCGTCTCTGCGTTATTGAACTTATCTCTGGACTTTGCATCGACCTCAGTCTCCACTCCGGCGTCTCGGCGGGGAAGTAAGCAGCTACCGACGGGGCTTACCCGCCCACCGCTTGTGTCTGGCGAAAGACACAAGCAGTTTGCCGTGCTACCGAGTTATGATATCGAGATCTCGCAGGACACCTCCTTGGACGAACAGAAGTTCGAGGCTGAGCTGGCTGCGAGCACGCCGCCCCCTCCTCACGTACCCACGATCGCTGCTGACCTGCTCGGCACTTCATCGAGGCCTTCTGAGGCGAAGGTGAACGGTTCTACCAATGGTGACAATAACGAAGTTGTGATCAGGAAGAACGAGGCAGCAGCATCGCCAGTGATTCAACGAGATGAAGGCTCGCGCGAGTACATGGAGACGAGGTTCTTTGGCAAACTGGACCCTGAAGAAAGTCTTGCGGTCATGATTGAGACAGAGGAGCGAGAGAGCGAAGAAGATGGCACTTGGGCTGATACCCGGTCGGTAGAACACGAGGGGAACCAAGAGCGCGAATCTCAAGAAGACGCAAGTACAGGCTCTTCCAAGGGAAGTCTCAACCAAAGCGATGGAGTGCGATCGCCTGAACAATTGTATGGCGCTTCTGGCAAGCGCCTCGGTGCGTCGGGAGCTTTCATGGCGCCGAACTACACGCTTTCGCCGCTGTCTCGCGTAGTGGTGCGTAAGACTCACGCTGTTCATGCAGCTCGGAAATTTAAAGACGCAGCCACACGAAAGCTGCGAAGAGATGGAGAAATCCACAAGCTCGTGATGCTCGGGTCTCAATCTTTACCCAGTTTGGTGAAGACTACGCCGGAGTATGACCCCCAGGAATCGGTCAGAAGTATCGATCACACTCCAAACGAGCGGAAGGCTGCACCGTCAATTGCTGCGTCCAAAGCTCCGGTGCAGTTGTCAAGTCTCGCGTCTTCATGGTCAACACCGTCACTTCCTCCATCATTTGGCGCCACTGAGAACGCCATCAACACCCAAGCCGCTCTGCTGGCTGCTGTATCAGCGGCAGGGCTGTACGGCGCTGCACCACCTCGGGCACAAGATTACATGCACCGTCAGGACGATGCAAAGCATCATTCAATCTCGCTCAACGCCACGCAGCAGAAGAAGAAGGCAGCTCTGGATCGACGAAAGAAGGAGAAGGACCCCTTCTTTGAGCCAGACTCTGGGTGGCTAGCGGCACCGCCCAAGTCGATCCACTCGCTTCCGGCAGCGACTAGTATCGAGGAGTTCCAAAGTCAGGCTAAACGCTTTGGTCTTTGGAGCTAAGGAAGATGAATAAACGAGCAAAAGATGGAGGAGAAGTAGTTGTTGATTGATTGTCATTTTCAATGATGCTTCCTGGTTGGATTAAGATCGGAAGCCGAGCAGGGAGATCGGCAATGTAACTTTTGTACATCCTGCGATTCTTGCTATCAAGCTAAGCTGTCACCTACCTACCCACTGTTAGGTTTTCGCAGTCCACCCGGTGTCAAAGGTGGCAGTGGAGTAGCAGTACTAACGCCATTACTTGTTGTCTTGGACTGAGGTGGGCGTGGTGATGGCGACAGGAGCCCATAGCCGCTCAAAAACCTGGGTGTTGTACCCGTGCTTTCGAATGACATGCCAAACTCCGAGCCCAGCGGCGATGGCAGCATCGATCCGAACGTGAGCCCAGTGGTTGCAAGTAGATGCAAGTTGGGCTCGGCACTTTCGTTCGCTCCGGTGGCATTCCTGCTGAAAGAGACCCCAGCAGATACATTCAACGCCCGAGGGTGTAGTCGGAGCTGCACAGCCAAAGTCTCCAGAACCACCTGAGGATCCGACTGCTGAGCTGCCAGCAACCCATTGAGCACCTCCAGCGCTTGCTCCTTCGTGAACAGAGGGTGCGTACGTTGCGGGGGAACTCTTCCGTTCGAGCTGGTGAACGCCGCCACGGCCGATGCGATTCCTGCCAGCAAGTCTGCGGGGGCTTGAGGCGGCACGAACACCTCAGCCATAGCGTTCACTAGGATCTGCTCTTCAGCCGGAGTCAGCGTCACGACGCTATCGAGCACCCGCGGCGAGGTCATTTGGGACGCCAACCTGCCGCTCTCCCCGATAGCCGCGGCCTTGGTCGACAGAGGGAGACCCGAGTGACGAGGAAATTGACCCAAGTGCATGGTCACGTGCTGGCCGCTCTCGATCCGCGCGACGTCGTAGCAGAGCTTCTGGTATCGCTCCTTGAGGTCCACGGGGCTCTTGCCTGGCAGTCGAGACGCCATGACCTCCCACGGATAACACACCGAGGACGTGCTGAAGGCCGCCAACATGTTCTCGAACGCTGCGTCCTCGTCGGGCGTCCAGCGCTGGTCCACGCTCTGCATGAACTGTCGCTCCTGTCGCTTCTGGACGTTGAGCTGCTGCAGCTGAGCGAAGTACAGACGCGCATGGTACACGACCTGCGTGATGTCTCGAGTGCCGACGGCCGTTGTGATGGACTGCCACGCGTTGGTGACGCCGGAGCATTGGCCGCCTCCGAACTGCTCCAGAGCCAGCAGGAACCGCTGGTGCTCGTCCGCAGCCCACGGAGACTCGTCTTGGTTGGTCGTACTGGAGACGGTGGACGAGTTGGAGGTGGGCGTCGACCCCGGAGTCCGCTTCTTGCCCATCGGAGAACGAAGAACCGATCGGGATCACAAACGAGCAGCTCGGCTCGGTGACGAATGCAGAACAGCAGAGCCGCGACCCACCGCGCGCAAAAGGCAACAGCCAGAAACTGCCGCGCTCCGGGTGAATAACGGACGCACTCGCTAACGGACGAGTCGAGCGAGAAACGGACGCTCTCAATTGACGAATGAAGAAGTTGATACGTGTACAGGAGGGTCTGCGCTCGTGGTGTGCACGTTTACTGGTACTATCTCACTCGTGCGTTCTAGGCGCCGACAGCGCTTAGGTTGCGCCCGCAGTATCGGCAGAAGTGGTCTGTCGACAGAACATCTCCACTACAACTTCCACACGATCGCTTCGTCACATCCGCTGCTGCTTGTGTGGATGGGGCTTCGCTGCAATTACCGCAAAAGTTGAACTCGACGGGCATGCTCACGGTACAGTACGAACACATCCACGCGGTTGCAGTCTCGCCCTCGATATCGGCTTCTTGGTTGTCAACTCTGAGAACGTTGGTCAGATCCACGTCCAGACCTTCAGTTGCAGGCAGCATCGGGGCTCGTTCCCGGTCCGCGAATATCTTCAGCGTGTCGATGGCATCCGCTAAGGAAATGCGAGTCTTCCAGTCCGGGTCGAGGAGACGCTCCACGAACGCCCACTCCTTGTCGGACATTTCGTCTACTCGGGGATACATCTCATTGTCTAGTTTCCTCTCCATCACAGTTTCATCGGCTTCCAAGTCGTACGGTGGGTGACCCAGGAAAGCCTCAACAATGCACATGCCGAACGAATACACGTCGGATGCGAACCGTGGATTCAAACTTGACTTGGGGCGTTCCTCCACCAGTGACAAACACTCGGGTGCCTTCCAACGGATAGCGTCTGTCTGGGGTTTGGCACTGAGCCCCACCGACTGAGCCCGAATGTACGAAAAGCCGAAGTCGCACAACTTGGCTCTCCGGTCGGCTCCGATGACGATGTTGGTGCATTTGAGATCACCGTGCACAACCTTCTGCGAGTGCAGGTAGAACAAGCCGAGCGCAGCCTCGTGGAAAAACCTCCACAGCTCGCTCTTGTCCTTTTCAAAGTAGTTGACGAAGTTCCCGTGGACAGCGTCTTCGCAGACGAAGAACGCGGGTTTGCTCAGATGACAGGCGCCGAATAGACGGACGATGTGCAAGTTGTTCAATTTGTACCAGACTTCCACCTCCTTGTAGAACGAGTCGCTTGCTTCCTGCTCCTCCGTTAGAAGGCACTTGATTACCACGTTCATCCCCTTTCCCCATGTGCCGTGGTGGACGGAGCCGTACGAGCCGGCGTCGAAGCATTCGTTGAGATCAAAGTCCACATCGTCGCTCGGGATAAACCACGGCGGGATCGCCGGCACCTTCGCTTTGGACAGAGACAGCACTTTGTTGTACGTCTTGGCCAGCAGCTCCACTTCGGGTCCAGCTTCTCCTTGGCTGCGTCGCAGCGCCACGACAAGCAGAGCCATCCCCTCCTTGATGTTGTTCCCCATTCTGGTGATCTCCTCCTTCATGGCCTGGTTGTTGGCCAGTATATCCGCTCTCTCCTGCATGGCCTGCTTCCACCTCGACATCTCCGCGATGTGGGTCAAGTTCAGCAGCTTGAAGAGTTCATCCATGCGGAGATGGAACTCCTGGACCCCCTCCACGACCTTGCGATTGCTCGTGAGTCTCCGGATGAACCCTTTCTTGGCTTGCTTTTCGAGGAACGCAATGAAGCTGGCGATGTTGTTACCGTAGATTTCCAGCACGTTCTTCTCTCGAAGCACTTTGTCGTCCTTCAGCTGCAGCAGTTCCTCGTGCACGGACTTCATGCGTTTATACACGCGCTTGCACATCTCCTCGTTCTCCTTTATCTCGATCACCAACCTCCCCACAGTGCCCAGCGCAACTGCGACGACGTCACCCACTCCAGGCACCACGAACGCGGCTACCACCGACGTACTTCCGTCAACATCTTAGTTCGGTGTTCAGCTTGTGCCCCTGGATGGACAAACGCTGAGTGTCGTGCGTAGCAAAATCCACACCTGAGCTGAAGTGTCCAAAGATCGGATCGATCTCCGAACATCTTCCCAAGAAATCAGCATACGAATGGGTACCGCCTTGTGGCAAGTACCGGTGTTCAGCATGTGCCAAGCGAGGCATGAACCAGGACCAATACCTTTGCTGTTGCTTGGCTGTGGCTCCTACAAGTCCGATGCACTGGGTCCTCGTCCAGGCAGCACCCGCAGTGGCGGCAAAAGCGGTCCGTCGACTGCACGTCCTCCTCGCACCTTGGACACGCATTCTTCTTCTGGGCTGCAGCAGCCGCACTCGAGCTCTGCTCCGTCCTCCTCCTGTTCATGGACGTGCCGCAGGCGCCACAGAAGGCGAACTCGACGGGCATTCTCGCCTCGCAAAACGCACACGCGCGCGTGCTGGCGGCTCGCGGAGCTCTCTCCGCCTCCTCCTTGTGAGAACATGGATGCTGCCTATTGCAGCCAAGTGCATTGCAGCGGAGGCGAGCTGCCACCAGTGTCAAGAGGCTATCTGCAGACCCATCCTGCTGCCGATCAAGTGCACTGCTGCTGCAGTGCTGAAGCCATGCGGCTGACCAGATCTCCAGTCTGCCGCTTGCCTTCGCAGCTGGCTTGCAGGCATTTATACCAAGGACTGTATGCGGATGGCTGAGAGCAGTCCAAATCCGCTGTCTTTGAGCAATTTTCAGCTCTTTGAAGAAAATTAGTTGTGCAGCGTGTCACGAAAAAGTACAGAAGCATGACTATTTGCGAAGCACGACTAATTAGCGTGATCGGTGTACACATAATGGTAGTTACGTTGCGCAGTGAGTTGCAGCAAGGGTCAGAAGGTGCAGTGACGCGTCCTGCGTCATCTCAGGTTATGAGCCCAATCAGGGCGCCGCAATCGACTGACGTGGCATCTGGTGTGGACGACCAAGACGAAGTTTCGACGAATCCTGATCAAGCAACTCAGCGGTTGGCTGAAAGTGTGGAGTTTGCAAGAACGTTCGCAGAAAGCGGTCAGGTGACAGCTCGCGCTCAGATTCGGGGTGTACACCACGTCGTCCAGCAGCCGATCTTCCACCACTCCGGTTGCCTGGTTCACAATACGTAGCAGCACAGAACCACGAATACACGCATGTTCAGTTGTTCCGTTCGCAAAGTCCAGGCGACTCGTAGTGTCCTCACGGATTGTGGTGAACAGTGCGAGATCGCCACAAATGTTGGCTTGGGACCCTGAGTCAAGGATCCACTCAACCACATTGCCTTGGCTTGCTTGCATACCTGCCTTGCGTCCAACTGCATTCACTTGCCAGGTTCTGGTGTCCTGCCGATTGCCAAATCGACCAGGCGAGTGTCCTCTTCCGTTCGACCCGTCACGTGATCCACGGAACTCGTTGTAGCCAGGCTGCCGTCCACCGTTCCAGTCATCGCGACGTGGCTGCACACCACGGTCATGCTGTGGCTCATCGTGCCACTGCTGCTGCTGTGGCGCCGGTCCATAATGACTTGGTGGTCCTGCACGCGTTTGCTGAGGCGGAGGTCCATTGCGGTTCATCGGTGGTCCACACTCCACTCACGCCTGAAGTCACGAGGCGGCGGCGGACTGCGTCTCGATTGATCAGTCAATGGTGATATGTAGAACCCTCGCGGCTGTGATCCACTGCGTCCACGTGGCATTGATCTGCTGCGTCCACGAGGCGGCGATCTGCTGCATCGTGGTGGCGGAGATCTGCTGCGCCCCCGAGGCGGTCCCGCACTTGCATGGTATCGTGGCTGCAGGCTGCTCTGCTCAACGTCACGTCCCACGAAAGCATCTTGCTGGTATCGCCCAGCTTCATAGCCTTGACGTCCAGGTGCATCAACACGGTAGGCTTGGTGGCTATCCCCAGTCGCAGGTGAACCCCCTCGTGGTACACCTTGATTGCACCTTGGCTCAAGCACAGGCCCTCCCGTCGACGCACTCTTCAGTTCAACACCCAAAAGATACTTGACATTGCCCATGGTCGTCAGCTCGAACGTCTCCTGCAAGGAGGCCGCGACCTTGGCGCACAGGTCTCGCGGGCCCATCAGCAGTAGGTCGTCCACGTAGACAGTCAGCAGCAACTCGACTTCATTCTCTTTCTTCAGCATGTATAATCCGTAGTCGGACTCAATCCGTTCAAACCCCATCGCCAGCAGTTTGGCGTGCAGCGTCTTGTTCCAAATGTTCAGGGCTTGCTTAAGCCCGTACAAGCTCTTGAGCAACTTGCAAATGAAGCCCGGTCCGTCGACTTGGAAGCCAGGGGGCTGCTCCATGTAGATGAGCTCCTCCAATTCACCGTAGAGGAACGCCGTCTTCACGTCGTACTGCAGCACGTCCCAGCCTCTCTGCACTGCATAGTAGATGGCAGCGCGGATAGTCTCAAACCGGATAACAGGAGCGTAGGTTTCAGAGTAGTTGATCCCCAATTGCTGCTTGAAGCCATGGATTACCAGCCGGGCTTTGAACCGCTTGATGTGTCCGCGCTCGTCGCGTTTGACGGCGAACACCCATCTGCATGTGATGACTTTCAGGTTCTTGGCCATACTGCGAGGCTGCAGTTTCCACGTCTTGTGTCCTTTCAGTGACTCGAGCTCTGCCAGCATGGCAGCTCGCCACTGAAGCCAATGCTTGCTCGCACGAGCTTGCATGTACGTCGTCGGGATCAGCACATCCATGATGGTCATCACATTGCCCACCACATAGTCTTTCAACCGAACACTGGGCCTCTGCGTCCGTCTTGGTCGCTTGAGGCAGGGTTCCATTGGCGGAGGCTGTATCGCGAAGCCACATGTCTCCTTCTCTGCCTCCACTTGCTTACGCGCACGACGCTTTCGGCGCTTCTTCGCTGTCTTGGACACCGCAGGTGGTGCCTTGACAGGCTCTCCAGCAGGCGCAGCAACGCCTGGCTGGTTCTCAGCACCCTCAGCAGTTGGGTGCGAGTTGCTCTCTGGTAGACTCCCACTGGCTCTTGGCGTAATCTCTCCTCGCGCATCATCACTAGGCGCAACTTCAATGAACTACTCTAGGTTAGCAGGACTCGCAGAGTCTCTGCCAGGCACGTAGCTGTCCATGCCGGTCTTGGTCCGAGCCACTGGGACAGTCTCAGGTAGTTGATGATCTCCATCAAGGAAAGCATTCTCCAGTAACTGCTGCACGTAGGTCCCATTCGCAGTGAACTCCTCGTGGAAGCGCACGTTGCCTCTCTGTGAAGTTACCACCTGAGATGTCTGCAAGTCGATGAACTTGTAGCCAGGAGTAGTAGCACTGTAGCCTAGCAGTAGTGACAGTCTCGCCCTGGTCTCCAGCTTGTCCTTGTGTGTTCTCGACTCCGGGGGCACACGAACGTGTGGAATGCAGCCCCAGACACGCATGTCGTCAAGCATCGGTGCGTCATCAAAGAGCCGCTGGTGCGGCGACACCAATCCCATCGGCTTGGTCGGCAGCCAGTTCAGAGTCGTCACAGCATGGAGGAGAGCTTCTCCCCAGAGAATGTTCGGCAGCCCAGTCGCTTTCAACATGGCACGGATGCGCGACAGAACAACACCGTTCGCGCGCTCCACGATCCCATTCTCCTGTAGCGAGTACGAGTTGGTAGTCTTCAGCTCGATGCCGTACTCGTTGCAGTAGTTCTCCAACTCCTTGCTCATGAATTCGCCACCTTGGTCGCTCCAAAGTCGCATGACCTTGTACTTGCGCAGCCTTGTGCGTAGTTGGTTAATCAAGACCTTGATGTGGAACGTAGCCTGCGCCTTGGTCTCCAAGAGGAACGCCCACTTGAAGCGCGTGGCCTCGTCCACAATGTAGAGAAACATGCTAGCTCCTCCCAGTAGCAGGCTTGACCGAGCAGATATCCATCATTAAGACTTCAAGAGGTTTGGACTTCCTCTCAGAAATCCTCGCATGATTCATCCTCTTGGTCTTACCCTCAACACACGCAATACACTCGTAGGAGGTCAGCCCTTTTGCATTTAGCTTTACTCCAACATCGAACTTGTGTGCCAGGCGCTTCACAGTGTCCATCGCAACATGACCGAAGCGCTGGTGTAGCAACTCCATCTGCTTCTTATTGTCCGTGTCTTGTTTCAAAGCTGCCATCACCATGACGCCCGGCACTCGCTCCGCATGGAGCCGGTAGATGTTCTCATGCATGTCAAACTTCAACACCGTGTCAGGCTTGGACAACCAGGCGATTCGCTGGTCTGGCGAGCATGACAACCGGTAGCGACCGGTCATCTGTAGGTAGCCCAAGCGCCGAGAGATCGTGTATTGCCAGCGGCAGTACGTGCTAGAAGTGTTGAAACGCTTTCACATGGAGAATTGCAACGGGTGCGCTACCCCCGAAGCAACGAGTGAATCTACAGCGGTGGTGCCTGCAACGAGTGACTACTTGCCGTACAGAGAACTGGTTGGAGCCCTCCAGTACCTCGTGGGCGCGTCAAGACCTGACATTGCTCATGCCACGCGGCATTTGGGCAAGTACCTCGCGTGCTACGATCATACACACTACGCGCAGGCCAAGCGGGTACTGCGATACCTGAAAGCAACGAGCGACTTTGGCCTAGTGATGAATGTGACGTCGGGCAATGGTGTGCGTGTTGCTGCCTACTCTGATGCGGATTATGCCAATGATCCTGTTGATCGGCGTAGTGTGAGTGGATACGTGACTACTCTGGATGGCAATGTTGTCTCATACGCGTCGAGGAAGCAAGAGATCAACGCGCTGAGTACATGCGAGGCTGAGTACATTGCCATGTCGGAGGCAACCAAGGATCTACTGTGGCTCTCGGGACTGTGCAAAGAATTGGAGTGGAAGCACAGCGTGCCGATCTTGCTGGGTGACAACCAGAGCGCGATTGCCTTGACAGCAAAGCCCGGCAAACACTCCAAATCCAAACACATTGACAACAAGCAGCACATGGTGCGCCGCAATGTGGAGTTGAAGCTGCTGACTACTCAACACATTGGCACTGAGGACATGGTAGCAGACATCATGACGAAGGCACTTGGAGCGGTAAAGTTTGCGCGCTTTCGAAGGGCGATGCAAGTGCTACCTGTTCTCAGCGAGGACAATGGTGCAACAACCTCAACTACTTCGGACGAGGCAGCAGCCTCACATGCGTCGGACGAGGCAACAGCCTCACGTGCGATGGACCGACATGACTAAGCTGAACAAACAACAAGCGACGAAGGTGACATGCGACTTGTAGTCCGAGCTAGCAGCGCTAGTCTCGTGTGGCAGCGCCACAGCATGAGATACTACGAGGACTTCAACGGCGAAGAACGAAGGGCAATGCGAGGGCGTGTGGAGTGTCACGACAGCGTGCGGTGTTCAAGGCTGGGCGAAGATGGCCATGCGACTACTTGGATCATGGTGAAGGTGCTGTGGAGGTGCGAGTGCTCCCTGTATATCATTGCAATCTTCTGCGTACACTAGCTACACCGATCGCGCTAATTAGTCGGGCCATCACTAATAATGGTTTACGATTTCTGGAATTGAAAGTCGAACAATTGAACAGTTCTTGTATCCGTAATATTTGCTATCTCAGAAATCTAAGACCATGATTGGCTTCAGCTCAAATGAGATCTGTCCAAATCCGCTGTCTTTGAGCAATTTTCAGCTCTTTGAAGAAAATTAGTTGTGCAGCGTGTCACGAAAAAGTACAGAAGCATGACTATTTGCGAAGCACGACTAATTAGCGTGATCGGTGTACACATAATGGTAGTTACGTTGCGCAGTGAGTTGCAGCAAGGGTCAGAAGGTGCAGTGACTCATCTCACTCCTCTCGGTCCGCGAGCACCTTTAGCCCGTTGATCACGTCCTGCAGCGAGACGCGCTTCCTCCAGTCCGGCTGCACCATCCTCTCCACCAGAGGCAGCGCCTCGGATAGTGGGCAGAGCGCTAGGACCATGAACGATGGCCGGCATCCCACTTACACAAACTGATATTGCGATGTATGACTACAGTACTAGTCATGCATGTACATCGCATACCCCCAACTACAAAGTAGTCATTGACCAGTTGGGGGTCAGTTAGGGCAAAGCTGAATTGAAAGTAGTGATATGATAAATAATAATCTCATATTATGCGATGAGGTTTTCTTGTGCTTATTATACATAACGTTACGCTGAATTCTTCACCTAAACTTTAGTTACGACATCTGAACTAGGTAGGGTAGATTTACTCGGACGACTGGTGCAGTCTACGGCGACCGGCCAGTTTGGTTTTTGCTACTCGACTTCAAGCTGTTCCACACACGCCTCACTTGCTTCGCCTCATAGTGCCACTTGGCTAGAGCTGCCTGGACATCCGCGTCCCCAGTATATGGAGCTCGCTTGGCGAAGTATCCGAGCACCTTGACGACAAAGTCGAGCTCGAGTCGCTCTTCTGGCTT
>JAIKVD010000565.1:0-17509 GCA_024679075.1 Phytophthora uliginosa
GACGGCTACGTGCCGGTTGTGGTGCCGGAGATCCCGGAGGAGATCCAGCAGGAGATCGCCGTAGAGCAGCCGGTTGAGCCCCCGGTCGGCCTTGAAGGAAACAAGTTCATGACCAAGGACGAGTTCCGTGAGTGGATCTCTCAGCGGTATGAGGACAAGTTGTCTGAGTTGGAGAAGGAGGAGCAGAGGCTCGAGGATGAAGAGGCAGCGCAGGCTGACCACGTGAAGCAACTCGAGGACTGCATTGAGCAGGCGGCGAACAAGGTATGTGGCCAACAATTTTGGCTCCGTGCGATTGATCAGTGACTGACTTGTGTCTCTTTTGTTTGTTCTTGCAGTTCGGCTACTACGGCGTGTACGAGCAGCCGCCGCACTACCAGAACGCTGTGGACTGGGTCGAGAACGACTGCTTGGCCAACCAGTGGCAGCCTGAGAGCCCGCCCGAGCACCCGATGCTGCGTCGCTAAGACAGAAGACCTCAAGTGAAGCGGCTGAAAATGTGTTGAAGACGACGACCGGGTAGAGTGGCGCTTTGCATGGTTGCATTTCCGTTGTGTGCGCTTGTAGTTGTGACCTGCACGTGCATGTAGCAAAAAGAGTAGTGTCGCGCATTCTACCTGAAATATAACGCGTTTTGTAAAAACTCTCGTGCTCTGTGGTCGCACTGTGAGCGACGTGTTCCGATCTGCACATTTGTCCCAAGCTGTGTGGCGACCAAGGCGCAGTGTGCAGTGAGCCCGTATACAATGAAGCCGAAAAATATATTTATGGGAAATATATTTATATTTATCATACAAATTATTTATTTATCGTCGAATTGATAGCCATCATGTTATTTAATGTGACGATTATATACTTCTTTTTGTATGCTGACCAGTTCATTTTTTACATTATCTTACCGGAAATAATTCATTTTGCGTTTGGGTGACGCAATTACAAAACCCTCAAAATAGGTAAAAATAATATTTTCGGCTTCCCCTATAACAGTGAAGTAGGAATGGCTACATTAGAATTTAATTGCACAAATGTTTTGCAATATTAGCGGTAGTCAATTGCGCAGCAACAAGAAGGAGTTGTATTTCCCAGGTCTTGAGCAAAACGATTTATAGCCAATCAGAGTAAATTTAATTGAGTACCCCAATTGGAGTTTGCAGCAACAAGAAGCTTTTGTTTTGCTAGTTTCTACAACAAGCTTTCTGCGCAACACACCTGTCCCCGCTAGGCAAATTGTTCTGCCGCTGGCCTGGATAACGTTTGTCAGAAGATGGTTTCTCCAGCTGGGATGCGTGGTAATGTCGGGTAGCAGAGTTGTCGCTGATATCGGCGCCAGGAGCCAAATTGGTCAGGTCAGACACACCACTGCCGCCTTGGTGTGGCTGCGCCGACGCGCCGCTGGTATTCTCGCGTCTAGGCACACGCGGCCCTGACACACCATGTTGGTCCCCAGCACGAGCGTGAGCATCGAAGCGCGTGGCTTTGTCTTCTTTCCCATGGATTGGCATCTTCAACTTCACCCGCGCCGCAAAAAAAATATTGAACTTGTTGCTGCGCGCTAAACTGCGTGCGTTTTGATGCAGGTCGACGATTTATTTTCTGACCAATCACAACCCTCACTCCGCAAAATCCCTTGGAAAAAGCAAGAGGATTTGCGAGACCGGAGAAACGTAACGCCACCACAGCGTTGCCAGCTCACCTGAATCCGCCATCCACCAAGCATGGCCCCAGACCTGCCGCCAGGCGGGGAAGGGCCCAAAGCACAACCTCCGGACCCTGGCCAACGGGACCGTCGTCGGAACCACCACGAACTCGACGGGAAGGCAAGCGCACCGGAGGCCGGGGAGCCACCAATCCCGATGCTTACCAATTCAGGTGGTCCACATGGAGGGGACCACGGTGTGGCAAACTCCTTGGAACGGGCACCTCATGTGGTGACACCATCGGGCGAACATGGGGGGACTGCTCTCAACGGGAGAGCGGAAGGAAACGAACGGCCACCAGTTCGAAGCTCGGAACCCGCACCGCTAACCACGCGACCATCACGGAGCTATGCGGCAGTGGTGACCAGAGGCGGCAAGGTGGACGCGGCCATTGCGGCTCCACGACTGCCTACACTGAATGGGCAATGGAGGCCTAGGCAACAACAGCTACTTCTTGAAACGCTCCAGCGTGACTGGGGAAGCCAGTGGGATGAGGTGCTGTCGCCGGAACTGGCAGAACTGAAACGGATCGCGTTGGCCGATTCGGAAGTGCGGACGGATGCAGCCATCAGGGCATGCACGACCCAGGAATCTGCTGCCCTGTTGGCATATCTGGATGGCACGCTAGAACTACCACATGCGCCTACGTTCCTCAAGGCAACCATGACCGTAATGAGACGGGCGATACTGGAACAGTTTCATGAAAAGCATGTGGAGGTAACTCTAACAGCGGATATCCCACCGCGGGCTAACTTGCGACGCAATATGACTCACTTGGCTATTTGGCGCAACTATACGAGGCAAATGGTGACTCAATCTGCGGGAAAATGATGATAGATCGAATGATGGAGGACGTAAAGTTACTGCAATTGGACGGTATACACACACTTCGATGCGTCTTCAACTCCAAACGGACGGCAACCCATTATTGTGGCATCACCCTGCGGCTGCGGAGGACATGCATCACGCTGGATGACACGGCGCGCTCAACAACCATGCGTCGCGAGGGCATTTATCCTTTTGTTCACCTCAAGAGGATCTATGCGATCAAAGTCTACGGTGCTGATCAATTGGGGCTTGTAACGCTCATCGCAGCACTGAACCAACTCCCAGGGGTGGGCATCCTCGACGCCGAACGACCCAGAGTGGAATCGATTGAGCGAGACGATATGCTGTACCTGCTGCTGCGGTTCGCAACTGGAGGACTGTCCGGTGGCGTTACGAGGTGTCACCAAGGTTCAGTTTGGAGATAACTTAATCACGCTGCACCATCATCTTACCCACAGTCGGGCTCCAAGCTCTCGGTGCTACTCCCAACAGCATACAGCCGGATATTGTAGGGTCAACCCCCAGCAATTAACCCAGGTTGAACAGAGGGGTAAACGTGTATTTGATGGGGCTATTCCCCGTCACACTGTTGGGGACGCGTTACAATACAAGAATACCAATAGTGAAAGCCTGAACGGTTTCCTGGCCACACTGGAACACGAATGTGGCGAAGTGGTTCCGCGAAATTTGCAGATCGCGGTGGTCCTCTTGCACACGGCGCCCGAACCGCCGACTAACGGAGGGAGTACTCCGATCTTCCGTGAAGTTGCTGATCCTCACCTTGTGTAACCGTCGGTGGACTGGATCGCTCTTCGGGTGATCTCGGAAGACGCGCTTGGGGTAGAGTCTTGGACTGTCTGGCGGACAGCGGGAACGTGTGGCAGCAGCGGGGATACTTCTACTCGCTGCGCCGGTGTAGGATCGAGTCCTCGATCTTGGGTTGTCTGGATCGAGACTCGCAGGCCAGTATTGATCTGGGCCTGGGGTTGCCTTGGGGTCGGTGTGTGACCTTGCCTTGCCTTTCCTTGCTTGCCGCTTCCTTTAGCGGTGGGTCGTAATGAGGGTTGACGGACGCTGGGCCAAGCAATCCTGGCGTCCGGGGTGATCCGATCTTGGAGGGGTTCGTCGACATGCGTAGCGTCGGGCGGGCCAAAGTATATTCCGTGCCCGGTAGCGCGAAGGCGAGACCACTTGTGAAGAAGGAAGGAAATTCAACTCTGTTTAATGTGTTAGCCTTTGCCCTACAACCTGCTTTACCATTCTCCTGTGCTCCTTCGGTCCACCGAGTGCTCTCCCGGTCTTGGCGCGTTCTCATTGGCTCCCTTGGTCGTCTGCCGCCTTGCTGACTCTCTGCCGGATGTTTACGTCGCACGTGGGGCCGAGATTCAGAGCCTATCCTCAAGATTGGCGTCATCCTCGTCAAGATCGATGTCCATGATCTGTATCGGATATCTCGGGGATCAGTCTGCTGTCACTTGAATATTACTCCTCAGGCTTTGGCATCCTTGTGGGAGGTCCTTGACACCCTAGCGAGGTGTTACACTCCTTGATCAGAGTGGTGGATCGAAAAATCCTGATCTTGCTCCACCACACGAACTATTAGAGGCGACAGCAGCTGCTGTATAGTGCACCTTCACGTCTCGGGGAGATCACCTCCGCTGAAAGATACTCCAGCGGGACCTACGCATGCAAGGGAGTCAGGGGCGACTCCGTCATCGACACCCGGGTGCCTGACACCTCGGCGAGGTGCTGGCACTCAATGCCCAAGCAGAGGCACGTGTCACCAAGGTGAACTTACTTGAGGACACCGACCAAACCAATGCGATCATCATTGGCGGCGTCCCTCGGCGAGAGCGGCTGGACGTGGTGCTGAAACGGCTTAGACAGCTCCCACTGGACAGTGAGCACTATGACATGACCGAGCTGGACCGGCAGTTGGAAAAAGAGGAGACTCACATTTTAGCTGCAGCTGGGCTGACCGAACCTCAAACAGCCTTGGCAGTAACGGACCAGGGACAGGAGAGCGCGGGCTCACAGGCAGGGCTGCGTAATCGGCCAGGTCACAAGATCTCATCTCATGGTCGGGTTGCTCAGCAGGTCTATGAACGGATATTGCGGGCAACCGATGGGGAACCAACTATCATGGCGGACAGGACTAAAATGCGTGTACTTCATCAGGAAAACGAAGACGCCACAGTGACCTGGATTCATCGCCTGGATGCACGGCAGAAACTGTCGGCGGACCTACCTAGAGGGCGCGGCTTCATCGGCATTTCCCCCTGGTTGCTTGACCATCGGAAGGAGCTGCGTGAGCTTTTTGAGTATTTGCCCTATCCAGAGCTGGCGGCTCGGACGCTGCCGGCGAAGCTACTCAGGCAATGGGGGCAGCTTGTTATCTATGATGGACAAGTCAACGAGCTCCGGCGATTACTCGAAACCCAGGATCACCCCTCGACGGCAGGAACATTTTGCAGCGGGTGGATCCACGCATGCACCGCAGACAATGGTTCGGACACGGACCGCAAACTGAACGGGGACCCTGTGCGCTGGGCCCGCTACGTCGCTCTTCGCCCTGTCGTAGTATCGCTAGCTCGCCCACCGGACATTGAACCGGCGAGCTGGGAAGTGCTTCATATCCTGCCTCACACGGTGTGGGCATGGCGATCGTCCATCATGGGCACGGTCAGTCAGGCAGCATGGGCGCGTCAGTACCGAGACTACCCGAGCGTGAGCACGCTGTGTGACGGGATTGCTACGCATCATGACTGCGGAGGTGTTTTACAGCTCCAGAGTGGAACGACGTGGGCCGATCGGATGGCTGTGCTTGAGCGCGGCCAGTGGATCGGTTACCACTACTAAGGGTGGGTGGTTTATCTTGCCGTTTGCAGGACTGCTGGATCGAAGCACCTCCTCCCTATTTCCGATTTGGTCCCACGCTAATCTGATCTAGTCCTACTCTGCATAGCGGCCGCGCAGGGTGGGCGACATCTATCCCCTCCTCTCCCCCTTCATTCGGACAGGCAACTTTCCACTGTAATACCTTATATTTAAAAGGAATAATACAATTTCACAGATATTAAATATGCCTCACAACCGCAAGCACCAGCTTCGACATCTTCGCCCCCGCCACGACCAGCAGCACCAGCTGCGACCCCGCCAAGACCAGTAGCACCAGCTTCGCCCCCGCCAAGCACAGTAGCACCAGCATCTCAAGCATTACGCGCGAAGATGAAGCGGACAAGTGCGGAGTATCGCCGCCGCCGCCGCCGCCGATTGATGGTACTGGCTCTGCTGGCGGAGGAATAGTCGACTCGCTCTGGGCAGCGTCCTCACTTTCGTACTGGTTGGAGCGTCGAGGTCGAGCAACTGCTGCATGAAAGAGAGTTCAAGCGCATGTATCGCATGTCTGTAGATTCATTCAACCGTCTCTGCGGCTTGCTTGTGGAGTTAGATCGCCCCGCCCACGCTTGGGTGAATCGTGGACCCGTGAGCGTCGCTAACAAGCTTCAAATGACTCTCCGGTTCCTCTCTGGCGGCATGATTGATGACATTCGAGTGAATGGCGGTGTGGATCGCTCCTACTGCTACAGGGTGGTGAAGGCTGTAATGCGCGCTATCGTGGCTATCCCTTCGCTGCAGATTCGGTTCCCTACGTCGCCTACTGAACGTGAACAAGCAACTGCAGCTTTCGCGGCACGCAGCAACGAGCGTGTCATGAATGGGTGTGTGGCTGCGATGGACGGGTGGCTCTGCAATATCCAAACCCCATCAGATGAAGACGCTGGTTGTTCAGCTGGAGCTCGCCGATACTTCAGCGGACACTATATGCACTCTGGTGTAAATATTCAGGCTGGTTGCGATGCCTTCAGTCGTTTTGTGTTCGTCGATGCGACTCATCCGGGTGGTACTAACGATTCGAGAGCCTACAACGCCAGCGCGATACCTACAGTTGTTGATGGACTTGAGCGTGGGCTGTACGTCGTTGCCGACGCTGCATACACTGCAACGAATCATCTACTCACGCCTTACACCGCTCTTCACCCGGAAGATATCTACAAAGACTCCTTCAACTACCATCTCTCGCAGGTGCGCATCCGGATCGAAATGGCGTTTGGGCTCCTAACGAAGAAGTGGGGCATCTTTCATCACCCCCTAAAACATAATCTGGCCTCTACGGCGCTGACTATCAAATGCGCTACCATCCTGCACAATTTCATCGTCAACGAGCGTCTCGAGCACTGCCGTGATCCCATTTTGCAGGTGCTTCGCCAAATAACACGTGACGACAGGCGTACGGTACAGTCATTGCTCACCTATGAAGACAATCCGTACATAGAGCAACAAACTAACAGCTTCGTACGTGAAGGTGTCGTTGTAAAATTGCGTAGCATCCCCTTGCTAAGTGCAAACTAAGTCAAGCTATAGTTTTATTGCATTACTTGAGCGGACTAATTGAAGCTACAATACTCTTTCCAATTACATTGGATCCATCTGACCCATCCAACGCTTCACTAAAATGTCAACTCGCTGCTTGGCTTGCATTACAAGCTCCTCGTCAGCACCAGCCTCCTTCATCATCGCTAGCGTCGTCAGTGCACTTTGCACAGCAGCAGATGACCGCGTCACTGCTTCGTAGCCTGACTGTCTCACTTCAATCTCCTCCTTACGCTCCTCTTCCAGCATGTCGGCAATGCGCTCCGCGGCGCTGAGCCTGCGTCGCTTGTTCCCGCTAGAGCTCGCCGCATTAGCCTGGTCAAGGGTAGAATCCCCGTCACGCTCGGTCGATCCATAAAGTGTTGACATCTGAGCCTCTTTTGGCATCCTTCCGCACACCTTGGTCAACTGGTTAGGACGAATCTGTAGCCAGTCATGGAGATAGAGAACATCACTTCGCCCCTTGCAGTACCCGAAGAATTCTCGATCATTCTGGCCACTCAGCTTCGACTTCCCGTGCGCCACAGCATACCAACTTGAAAGCTTCTTCCACATGTCCATGAGTTTCGCAGCGCTATGCTTAACTGCTTGCTCTGGATGGATGCCTTGGTACTGCTGACGGCTCGCGACGAGTCCCTTGTATTTCTCTTGTTCCTCGTTGTAGATTCGTGTGGTGTCCTTCCAGCACGGACTCTCCTCGTTGACAGAATGCGTGTCTATGGTCGAGCGGCTTTGGTTCTTGTCCGCCTCAGACATTCGATCGATGAACGATTCACTCTCCTCGTTGACAGAATGCGTGTCTATGGTCGAGCGGCTTTGGTTCTTGTCCGCCTCAGACATTCGATCGATGAACGATTCACTCTCCTCGTTGACAGAATGCGTGTCTATGGTCGAGCGGCTTTGGTTCTTGTCCGCCTCAGACATTCGATCGATGAACGATTCGCTGAACACGATGTTCACAAGCAGAAAGATATCATGCTGCGAGACGCGCCGCTCAGTCTGCTTCGGGGTCTCCTTGGTCGGCCCTGTGGCCACGACCTCACCATCAACCTCGTCACTGTGATACTTTAGCAGGAGATCTATGTAACCAGGCTTGTTACCGGCGCCGGCCGTGCAGCTTTGAGGGTTGAGCTTCAGCTTTACACAAGCCGTACGCAGCTGCTTCGCGATGTGTGGCTCAAAAAGACATCGCAGCGCGTCTTCCCCGCCGTCGGCGGGGAAGCGATTGACGAGATCGACAATCACTTGATCCATGCGCTCGATCTCTCTTTTGAATATGTACGACACATCGCTTCGAGCTGGACCTCTCCCTCTATAAAGCGAGGAGCCTCTGGCTAGCAGGGTCTCCCCCTTGCAGGACGGCCTGCAGGGTAATATGCAGACTGCAGGACGGCGGGGGGGTCCCACTCTTTTTGCAGGACTCACCGCTGGCGAACGCTCTCGGATCGAGGTGGAAACGTGGTGGAATTTACGCTTCTGATTGGCCGAGAGGCCCAAGTCCTGCAGCATCCTGCAGAATTGCAAGATAAACCACCCACCCTAAGGGCCTCACGGCCACTAACACGGCTCCACAGCATCAGAACGCTGTTGAGCCGGCAAACGGGGCGCCGCGGCCTCAAACAGGGCGCTGTGCTCCGACGGGGATCCCACCCCGGACCAAATCGGGACCGCGTACTGTGCAACGCACGCTAGGGGACTTCTTCCCGACGCTGCCGCGAGAACAGCACACCGCACAACTCAGGCGTGACTTCACTGCGGCGCGAAAGAATCACATCAAGAAGGTGAAGGGTGAGGAAGCGCGGCGGGGACCCCACCGTTCCCGAACGGCTCCCTCTCTGCATCGAGGTGATCGAACGCTCGGATGTGTCACACAAAATGTGAACGGGTTCGGGGCCACGGAGACTCACCAGGCAGAATGGCTGCGCGCTTTCCGCACTACGGACTCGCATGGGAGGTACGACGTTGTGGCCCTCGAAGAGACTCACGTTTTGCAACGCGAGGTGGATCACATGGCAAAGTGCCATGCGCGATCCTGGGGTTTTCGCACGGGGAACGACAATGATGCACTCTCCTTCTGGGTCGCGACTCCGGATCGAAAAGGCGGTGTGGCTATCTTGGTCAACCCTTATGGAGACTTTGCACAAGCGAAACCGGTTCTACAACAACACTGGTCTTCTAATTTCATTGCTGTGATGGGAGAACATGCAGGTGAGCGGGTTTTAATACTGAATGTGTATGCCCCTCATCTTCGGGCACGCAGAGAGGCTCTATTTCGGACACTTGCCGAAATACAACTCCCGCCGGCGGACCTCATCTTAATGGGCGGTGACTTCAACTGCACTTTGGACCCGGTGCTTGATCGGAGCTATGCGCTGCGGGCGCTGAACCACGGGTCCGCTGCTTTGAGGGAATTACTCCAAACTTGGCAATTAACGGATGCGCTGGACGGAGTTGCGGGGGAGGAGCTGTCCCCTGATGAACTGCGTATCACTCACGACCAGACTCATACTTATCGGTACACGCTGCCCAACGGAGCTGATGCTTCTGCTCGCCTTGATCGATGGTACATCTCGCAAGGGGCGGCACCTTGGGTCGCAGCCGTCGAGGTTCGCCCACCAGGCACCAAAACGGATCACGAGGCGGTCAAGATCCACTTACGGTCACCGGTTGATCCAGTCAGGGTCAAGAAACCCACGCGGGTTTATCCTCCTCCTGAGTATGCACGCGAAGCAGTTGATGAGGGTACGAAGACAATTCTGGCGGAGTTTCAGAGGACGCTCACGGAAGCGGCCCAAACGGCTCACGAAGTGGCGAGCGCCTGGGACCAACTCAAGACGCTGGTGCGTACAACCACCTTACGCACCATTAAACAACGGCGTCGCATATTACGAGCAACATACAAGCAAAAACCAAGGCGACTCGTCAAACGAGAAGCTCGATTGAGAGAAATAGGGGCAGGAGTACCCCTCTCGGTGGACACTGTGACGGACTTGCTCGATGCGCTCACCATGGCACAAGGGCAAGGTTCGACACCGTTACAACGGGCTCATTGGGCAGTCAATGACTGTGGCAGAGACCAAAACCGCCACCGTCAGCTTCGACGCTTCAGGCAGGCGGCACACATGAGGGGGCAGACCACCAAGGCCTTCTTTGCCCGAGTAAGTACCAAATATGCAGACAACACCATCCACAGACTGGATGCTGTGGAAGGGGCGGTCCAGCGAGGGGTACATGACAAGGCGGACACCCTTGCCGATGCTTGGGAACCTATCTTTCAACAGGTTGCCGGTGATATGGAATCCCGCGAGGAGGTGATAGGGTGGTTAGGAGAACCGGGAGAATACACGGAGGTGTTGGCCGACCTAGCGGACCCGATCACCGACGGGGAAGTACGCGGTGCGATCAAACTGATGAGCTGTGGCAAGGCCTGCGGACCGGATCGCTTGGGTAATGATTGGTACCGCGATTACGTGGACCAGTTAGTGCCGATTCTCACGGCACTTTACAATATGTGGATGGAACATGGCGTTTTCCCGACGCGTTTTCTAGACGCTGACATTTCCTGCTTAAAAAAGTGTGGACTTGCACTCCTCAACTCCGACTACAAAATTTACACGCGCATTCTTACGACACGGACGAGATGTCACTTGCAGTTGCTGATCCATCCGAACCAGGCGGGGTTTGTACCTGGGCGTAATATCCATGAGACGATCGATTTGATCACGGCAGCGCAATTCATGGCCAACGCGGACCCTACAATGCGGGAGGCGCTTGCTCTTCTTTTAGACTTTCGGAAAGCCTATGATTCTGTGGATCGGTCTTTTTTGTACGACGCACTCTTACGTTTGGGGTTTCCTGCGGTGTTTGTAGCACCAATCCGAGCACTTCATGAAGGAACAACGGTCACGTTCTTAGATAACGGGGGCAGATCACGGCGGATCAAAGTGACGAGCGGCATTCGACAAGGCTGCCCGCTCGCACCTGTTCTCTTCCTTTTCGTACTTGAGGCGCTTTATAGATTGATCGGACCTCAGCACTAAAAGGCATTATTTTACGCAGCGGTCGGAGGACCGTAACGCTGAAAGTGGCAGGTTTCGCTGATGCCACAGCGTACTACGTAAGGACGGCGGCGGAGGTCTCTGTCTTGGTCGAACTCACCAGGATTTTCGCCACAGCGTCTAGACTTCATCTGAATGAGGCCAAGACCGTCATTGTCATCTTGAACGTGGACTGGAACCGGAGGATGGTACAGCTCCCTGCACAACTCCGGCTGCCAGCTGATGACGAGATCAATCGCTACTTAGGAACACAGGTCGGACATCACTGTGTGGCAGCACAGGTTTGGTCCCTGTCCTTGAAGCAAATCCGAATCCGACTCAGACTGGCATTTCTCAAGACCACGACGGTGGACCCGAGAAGCCTATTAGCCACAGCTACCATCATCCCAAAATTGCTCTACATTGGGCGACATGCATGACCGTCTGAGGACACAGTGAGCAAGGTCCAACGCATGATACACAATTTTGTCTGGTATGGATTTTTTTTACAGAACAGAAGGTTCAAGGCAGATCTTGGCTCCACCATGAAGTCGCGACACTGCATAGGAAGGCCGGGGGGATCGCCATGCCGGTGCTGGACGCTGAACGTAAAGCGATGGCTGCGACCACGGTACACCAATGGGCATATACCAGCAAACCCACAGCGGTGGTGGTTGGCGAATTACTTCGTGCCCAAGCAGGCGTAGGGGATGCGACCACCGCATACATTTCGCCCGTGGGGCCTGCTATGCAGGCCTCCAAACCGCGCTGGGATTCCCTTTGGTGCACAGGGCTGGATGTGACTCAATGGGTTATCAGTGGTACGCTGCACCCCCAAAAATTGCACATGGTGCAAGCTCTGCACAATCTTCTGCATTTTCACGGCCCTTTGACTATGGTTTGGACAAGCGGGAAACTCTGGCTCGAGAGCAATATTCTGGTGGGAGCAGTAGCCACAGCGGTGATTGCCGCCGAACACAAACACCATGGGGAGTTCTGTCTTGATTGGCTACCTTACATGGTTGTCGATGGGCTGCGTCTATAGTCAGCGACCTGTGCAGTCATAAGGCCGGTCACGGCATTCAGAGCCATCTGCTGCAGGGGCATGCAGCTCAAGGATGTGGTACACTGGACGTGGACACCTCAAGGAAACATGGTTGTGTCGCGACCAGCCGAACGGATCTCGGCAGGCCAGCGTGGTCAACTTGAATGGCTAATGGTTCTGCTAGTGATGAACTTCCCGCGATTCATCATTCCGACAGCTCACCGTGACCGCATTCGCTATACGACGCGTACGGCAGAGCCCACGCCACCCGTAATGGAACTTGATGCGGACGGTTGGGTCAGTGTGCGAATGGCGACACCACCGGCGCGCCTTCTCGGCCATGTAACATCCCGACGAGACCTCGTGGCAGTGGTGGGCACGGCGGGGGCCCCTGTGTCCCTATCCAGCGGGTCCTGCCTCACCCAAGGTTAGATCGGGTCGTTTGTCTCTGGGCTGGGGGGGGGGGGGGTGGCAAAGCACTGCTCTCTGCCAGTGTGGCAGCACGTGGAATCAAGCGGAGCGTCCGCGGAGCGGCGAAATGGGCCGCACTGAGTACGAACGCAGCCGTGGGAGTGACGGCATTACGGTGGCACCGCATTCGTCGCATTATAGGGCTGAATCCATGGGGGGAGCAGCTCCTATTGAGGGTGAAGCATCACGCCATCTTGGCATATAACCCAATCACGGGTGGCTTTTGCTGCCCACACGAGTCCTGCATCAGGGAGACCCGGGTATCACTACACCATATCTTTTGGAGTTGCCCCGCGGCAATCCACCTTCGTGACGTCGTCCTCCACAATTGGAGGGCCGCGGGACTTATCTACTTCATGCCGACAAAATAATCTTCTTGTTGCTGCGCAATTGACTACCACTATTACTGTCAGCACAAATGTTTCTACGTCCCGTATTCAGCCAATAGCAATCCAGAAAATACAAATGGAGGACAAGAAGCGATCACCTCCTAGCACGGACAAGAGGATGGATAGCCAGAGCGCCCAGACACCCAAACGAGCTCGTTTCAACCCTTCTCCAGTCAAAAAGGCTGCCCCGCCACCGTCCGACGCAGAGACGGAGCTTCTACGTGCTTTAGAAGAGGAAGTAGCAAAAGAAGAAGAAGAGAACAAACAAGACAAGATCAAGAAACTCCCTCAAGAAGAAGACGACGACGACTACGATGAATCGGATGATGAATAATCTTCTTACAAGATTAAGGAAAAAAGATCAAGCACAAAAGAAGAAAAGAAGAAGACGATAAAATTTAAGAAGGAGAAGTCTTCTTGAGCTCCTCGTTGAGCCAATTACGTAGCGCTCTGACGCTGTCTCGGTCTTGTGCGCAGCACTCGACGACGTCCGTGAAAATGGAGGAAATTGCGGGAGAATGAGAGGCCAACGCTCCGGACGACTGGCTGTTCCGTCTTGTTGGATGGTTGGGGAGTCCGAGTTCCGCTGCCACTGCGGCGGGGCCTGCGAATAAAAGAGCTTTCGACTTGGAGGAGGAGGCGGAATATGCTGCGACCGAGTCTCTCGAGCTGACGGGCTGACGACGCTGATCCATTTTCAATTCGTAGTCGACACATTTCCGAAGTTCTCGCCGAGCTTCGCGCAATGCGGCGCGCTGCAGTTGCTTGCGGTTGTTGAGAAGTTGCTGATACTCTTTGGATTGAGGTTCTTCGGGTGTCTCGGCGGGAAGTGGAGGCAAAAAGTGGTCGACCTTGTTGAATACGAGGAACAGCTGAGTGTTGAAGAAAACTTTGGTCCGAGACTTGTGTTTCAGGAAGCGGATGAGCTCCGTGGCGACGATGGGGAAGCGAACTGGGTCCGATGCGTCGATGACGAAGAGCACGGCGAGAATTGGGAGAACGGTCTGGAAGGTGTTGGCGACGGCTGTGGGGGCGAGATTGTTGAGGTTGTTGCTGCTCCCACTGAAGGTGGAGAAATCACCCGTGGAGCTGTACCATTTTGCTCGAGACGCGCGACGCCCTGGAGGATCGACGAGCTGCAAGTATTTGTCGTTCGTTTCCACGCGATAGGTTGCCGTCTGTAGCGTCCGCGTCGGGTCTGGAAACAAATAGGAAGGAAGCTCAAGACCTTTGGCGGTGTAAAGGGTCAAGTCGTCGCCGATTGAGATTCGTGAGAGATGATTTACGAGCGTTGACTTCCCGGCACCGTCCAGCCCCAATAGAAGCAATTTCCCGCGATGTTTCTTGGCAGCGTGCTGGCGTGTGAGCATTCCAGTTAGCATCCGGAGGGACCCGCGATGGTCCGAGTCGGAAGCAAGTTCACCCTCAGTCTGGTAACTGAGCAACTCATGTGATGGAAATACTCCCATTATCTCAACCGCGCGAGTGCCAACTACTCGATGTTTTCACGACAATAATGAGATAATTTTCCCGACCGTGGCAGAGTCAAGCGCTGACTATTTCGGCTGGAGTCGTTGTGCAGCGGTTGTGAGATTAGTTGCTGTTCCACCAGAAATAGTGGCGTTAATGTTGTCGAGTCCGAGATCGGACAACCGATATGCGATCACTATTGCAGTGCTTCACTCACTAGCACCAAACTCCGGTAAGACAAGATCAGTGGAGGGCAGACAATGGGCTCCGATGGTGATGACAGTGGGGAAGATCGCAAGGCTTCATTCAAGGAGGGCACGGCTGTCCGTGTGCGCGGTGAGGATGGGGAATTAGAGGACGCGGCCATCGTTCGCCAGCATCGCAATGGCGACTATACTGTCAAGTACGAGGATACAGGAAAAATCGAGAAAAATGTACCAAAAGCTCGAGTGCTGAGCGCTGATAAGGGAGAAGGCAAGAGCAGAACTCGCAAGCGACAGGATGAAGATGGCAATGACGAAGACAAGAAAGGAGCTGACAGTGCTGAGCTGGGAGTGGACGCAACTGTGCAGTTCAAGAACGAAAAAGGCGAATGGTGCGACGGCCAGATCCGCAAAGTCCGCAGTAATGGCCGATGTGACATTGCTGTGGACGGCGATGACGACGAAGTGGCGAAAAATGTAGAGCGACGAGATATTCGCGAGCGCAGCGGTAGCAAATCTTCAAGTAAGAAGAAAATGAAAAGCACAGAGGCCGACAACGAGAGTGACGAGGATAGCGACAACGATGACGAGAAGCGTGCAATGCGGAAAAGAACAGCACCGAGAGGTGGCAAGAGCAAACGCGAGTTGGTGACCAGCGAGGATGACAGCGATGGCAGTGTTGGTCGAAGACCGCAAGGGCGATTTCAAGCTCGGAATGGGGCAGCAGGCTTCGCTCACTTGCGGGTGAATCAACTGGTCGAGTTTGAAGACAAAAGCGGACGAATTCGTCGTGGTCGGATTAAAATGCTCAACCGGGAGCAGCGAATGTGCGACGTCGAACATGAAAGCGACACGGAAAAGGTGTCGAAGCGGATCGCTCTTGATGTCGTTCGGCCTACATCAGCGTTTGGGCGTTTATTTGGCGGGACCAACCGAAACTTTGTACCATTTCAGTTGAACACGCACGTCTACTACCGCACGAAGGACGGCTCGGAGCGGAAGGGAATCGTGCTGAAGGTTTCCAAGAGCACCGGTAAGACACTTTACGACGTGGAGGATTTGTTAGATGGAACTATGGTGAAACAACTGTCAATGGGGAAGTTGCGAGCGGTACCGTGGCTCGACTACTCCCTTCCTAGCTGGAACGAACTCCCAGGCTTACCGAGTTTCTCGCTGTTTTCCGCCCCCATTCTTCGAAGAGGGATGAATGTTCGCTTCCGTCGCACTGATAAGGAAACCGGGCGTGTTGTCTGGAAAGACGGTGTCATCATGAAAGCGAAGTCGAACGCAAGCTGCATTGTCGAGTATTTTGGACCGGACGGTAACAGTAAACGCGAGGAAGTCAAGAACTCTGACATCCAAGCACGCTTCTTTCGGATGCCGTTTAGCGGAATGCTAGACGGTGTGATGGATGGTCTTTCACTTCCATCGATTCAGCTCCCTGCGGGCATGTTCAAGGTTGGAAGTGCTGTGGAGGTGACGAATGGAGCGAAAGTATTCCTTGGTACGATCGTTAGCTCCAATGATCTCGAGAAGACGTACACAATTCGATACGAAGATGGTCGCAAGGAGAAGAACGTGTCCAGTGATCGAGTTCGACTTTCGCTTCGCCGCTTGCGGATTGGAACCGAAGTCGAGATGATAGTCGAAGGCCCATGCAAAGAAGTATCCAAGTTAGATGGAGAGGTAGCCTGGATCCATCGAGACGAAAAGGTGGCAGTGCGCATCAACGGCGGCAACAACGACGTCTTCGCCGAAGTCTGCACTCACGCGTTGATGGTTGATGGGAAGCCAGCGTTTACAGCCCCACTAAGTAGCACGTGGCTGGAGCTCATGGGATACTACTGCAACCTCGTGGCTGAGCTGCTCATCTACGCTTGGTTTTTCTTCGGCTTGATGGTGGAAATGGACGAGATGCTGACCTTGCACGGAGACACGTCGCCAGACATGCTCCAGGACCACGAAAACATGGTCACGATGTATGCGAGTGAGCACGTCGACTGGGGACTTTGCCATCAGTCCGCTCTGCACAACGACTCGGCTTCAAACTCGTCGTCGTATCTGCTGATCCCTTCAAGTGTCATGGCAACCGATCGCGCGTGGCTCACAGCGTTGCTGGTGGCCAAGGCGATTTTGACGGCGTGCAGTGCCGTCCTGGTGCTTCGATGCCTGCGCTCCAAGCTGTCAGCACTGCAAGACGAGTACGTTCACGGACATTTGATATGAGTGTTTTGTCCTCTGACGATCTCGAATATGTGTGTTTGTTGCTGGTTGCAGCTTCATTGACCTGAAGGAGTATCAACAGGAGCGCGTGATGCGCCGCCACTTGGCCGTGGTGATGGGCTGGACGCTCGTCATGACGTTCATGACGCTGGTGAACTACGCGTCGCTGCTGAACCGGTTCGACTTGTACTGCCTGCTGGGCGACAGCAAGTCGCTGAGCTTCGACGAGCTCGCGCTGAGCATCGACCCGTTCGCGATTCACACGAGCTACGCCAACCCCGTGCAGCTCGTCGTCTCTCTGGCCGCCAAGACCACGTTCAACCTGTTCCGGGGCGTGACGTTCCAGCTGCTGCTCTTCGCCTTCCCCACGAGCGGCACCAACTTCCTCCGGCGCGTGGCGTTCGTGCTACCCTCCGTCGTGGTGACGGCGTTGCTCTGTGCCATTGGCGGCGCGGCGCTGCACCCGTTCTACTACGTGCAGAAGACGGAGATGCTGAGCGACCAAGAGCTCGTGCTGTCGACCCACACGGACCTGTCGGTGCTGCTGCTGGCGCTGTCGCTGTGGTTCATGCACTGCATCTACAGCCTCGGAGCGGCGGCCGGCCGGTTCTCCGAGTCGCGGCTCGAGCGACAACGGACGTCACGGGACGAGGTGTCCGAGGACGTGCTCGATCTCGCGGAGCGTGGCGAGTTCGGGCTCCAAGCTCAGCGC
>JAIKVD010000566.1:0-15687 GCA_024679075.1 Phytophthora uliginosa
CTGCAGCTGGCGCTGGCCTCGCTGCTGACGGAGAGTCCGCGCTGGCTGCTGACCAAGAACAGGCCGAAGGAGGCGGCGGACATTCTGCGCCGCCTGCGAGGATCCAACGACGTGTACGAGGAAATCGACAGCATCTGCTCGGCCAGTGACAACGAATCCGGCGCCAACACGGGCATCTGGGCCGTGCTGAGCGACCGCAGCATCCGCTTCCCGCTCGTGGCCGCCGTGGTGCTGCAGCTCGCGCAGCAGTTCAGTGGGATCAATGCGGTCATGTTCTACGCCAGCTCGTTCTTCAAGAACGTGGGCCTGAAGGACCCGCTCGTGGGCGCTACGCTGGTGTACACGGTGAACGTCATCTCGACGGGCGTGGCGCTTGTGCTCATGGACACGGCCGGCCGCCGACCTCTGCTGATCTACTCGGCTGTGGGCATGATCTTCTCCAGTATTGTACTCACGCTGGGCTTGATGAACGCGCTGCCGTTCGCTAGCATGGCCAGTGTGGGCGGTGTCATGTGCTTCGTGTGGTTCTTCGAGATCGGTCTCGGCCCGATCCCGTGGCTGATTGTGGCCGAGATGTTCCCGGCGAAGCCGCGTCCGACTGCCATGAGCATCGCCACGATGGTCAACTGGTCGTGCAGTTTCCTGGTCGGACTCATGTTCCCGACCATGCAGCGCGTGCTTGGTGAGTACACGTTCGTGCCGTTTGGTATCGCGCTGTGCTTGGCGCTCGCCTTCACCCTCAAGTACGTGCCCGAGACGAAGGGCAAGACCATCCAGGAGATCCAGGACGAGCTTCGTGACATGAAGCACCAGCAGTCCATGGATGTCTAAGGATGAGAAACCAACGACGAGTTAGAAGATGCAAACAAAAGTCGAGAATGACCGCCGTCGACGAAGGCGTCCGGCAAACCACGTTAGGCGAGGATGCACTAGGTAGGCGCCAATAAAGTAATAGCAAGTGCCAAAGTTCATTCTTCTCTGGCAATATGTGCGTGTTGTAGCAATTCAAAAAGTGCTCCCAACCTTCTCAAGCTGCGTTCTTAATGCAGTCTCCAGGATTATCCACTCTATTGTTGTACATGTACATATAGTAGCCATTTCTTTGTCATAGTTGTAAGTACAAGCATGCGGGTCGCACCGCTCACGACCTTCGTCTCCAGGAACCAGCTCAAAATCAAGGCTGACACCCCACAACTGCATGTAGACGATCACTTGTCTGGAGCGAATCGTCGATATCGCTTGCAATGGGCTCGTGCGGCCAAGATGCATATTGTCGTGGTACGCAACGCCTTCACTTGCATCCTCGGTGCTGTCGTCACCAACGGATGCTACTACGCTGGGAACATTTTTTCACTCCAAGCTTCTCCTCAACAATCGCTACCTGAATTGCTCACGGCGACACTAATCTGGACTGTTTTATCGTATTGCGGCGTCATGTTGATCGCCCACGTACCTTCACTAATGACCCAACGATTCCTCGAACGCCCAGACTATCGACCTGGAGTCTGGTTCTGCATAAAAAAACTCATGAAAGGGTCGATTCGGTATTTCGCTGCTTCGGTGGGGGGAATGATCTGCTTGGCCTTGCTAGTCCTTCATACATCCTTGATGACAGAGTTCTTCCAGTTCAAACTGCACTTTTATCTAGGCGATCTATGCGACCTCACGTTCTCGGCGGGTATCGCGTTAGCTGTACGGCGAATATACTACCAGGAGACATGTGAAGGACGCAGTCGCAGTCTCACAGTAAGAGATTCCGTGAAACACACAGATGCTGCCAATCGCTCTCCAAGTCATCGAACCAAACGTCCAAAAGCTGCGCCAACTTCGCCAAAAGTGGTAACTCGGCGCACTGCAAGTTTCTGGCGCGAGTATCTGCGAAAACTGCCTAGTGCTGTTCTTGTAGCTCTGGCCGGTGGGTACGTCCACGCAGTGTCCTCGTACCGAATCTTGGACCGAGGGCAAGTCGTGATCGTTCTCTTTGCTGTGTCGACTGTCCTCCTCAAAATTGGGCTTCAGGAATCTGCGAAATGGTACATTATCAAGAAAGGCGTCCAGAGCATTCGCACGATGTGTGTCCTCGTGGGGGTCCCGACGGTTCTCATCGACACACAGACGCGAATTCTCATGGTCGGAACTCAAACAAACACACTTCTGATGATCGGGACAATTGGCATGGCGGTGGTGGAGGTTTGTACGCGGAGTGCCAAAGCTCTGTCCATTATCTGGACCATTCGTCGACAGGCCAAAGCAGTCGACGAGAAACTGCACCAGCTATCCACCAACACGATGCAGGTTGAGGTGGCCAGACACACGAAGCGCTCGCCTTCATCTTCATCTTCATCTTCATCTTCATCTTCATCTTCATCTTCACCCTCTCCATCGTCACTCCAACTAGAGTTTGATCTCTGGCGACGACAAGTTTTATCCTACCACACAGCAGAGCAGACCGCAGACATGTACGCCGAGTACATCTCCATCGGCTGCTCGCAGTCCCTTATGTTCTGGTTCGCCGGCCACCCCTACTACCCAGCGCTCAAGTTCGACACCACCAGCACATTATCCGACCTCGGAGCGTGGCGACTTGGTAAACTCGGCTTGTTGGTGTTCCAGTTCGTAGTGCAAGTGCTGGTCGACTACATTTGTGTTGTGATCGAGATGGCGGTCGGAATTGAGTTCGACCACATCAAAGGCCTCAGTGGCTTCCTCGGAGTGCTCTTCATGGCCATGGCGGTCATAACCATCAACATCTCGGCTACCATTTACCTGGGCTAGTCGATTCAGTAGGCGCGAGAGCTTTGAAACGACGTCCGTCGCTTTGGTCTCAGACTCGAAACTCCAGCGGGGAGGAAGCTCCGGGCGCAGATACTCGGTGCATTA
Organism: Phytophthora uliginosa; assembly: GCA_024679075.1. Taxonomy (NCBI): domain Eukaryota; phylum Oomycota; class Peronosporomycetes; order Peronosporales; family Peronosporaceae; genus Phytophthora; species Phytophthora uliginosa. The sequence goes on from JAIKVD010000566.1 coordinate 2,881, forward strand.
TGCCCATACATCTCGCCCAGCAATCGGTGACGAGCTCCCGACATCATGAGACCAAGTCGACGGACCAGTCCCGACGACGCGAAATGGTTTGCAACTTGTTGACTCAAATCTTCGTGGTCGCTGAGCGGAAGCGAGCGTCCAAGTCTGTGGTACAAGGCGCGATCTCGCTCATTGAGCTCATTCAGGCGTCGTACAGTGTCTTTGAACGCTACGGAATCGGTCCTCCTGACGACGCCGTCTACCATCGGTACTTGCTGTCGCTCTCCATCAACCCAGAGCGAGACTGGCGCAAGAAGATTTTCAACTTCGACTTGGGCGCCCAACCGAGGGTGAAGCGGTTGTGTTCGGCCGCAGGTCATCAGCATGGAGTCACGAATGGAGAAGCCGAGTCGAATTCCTTCGAGGAGAGTCAAAGACGACATCGGACGGGCAGCAAACACAGTCACACTCGCCAGGCATCAGCTCTTGTGACGCCAACGGGGACACCTCGGAAGGTGCACGAAAACCAGGTCCAGCACGACCGTTTTGGGGACATGCTGTCGCTCGAGTCTCCGATTCAGAGGATCCGTGTTGGTGGTGACAAGAGTCGAAGGAGAACGTTCACGCCATCACCAGGTGAACGAGTAGCGCCGATGCCAGAACTTGCTATCAACGATGAGCAATCGAATAATGGAGAGGCCTCGCTTGGATCAACGGGGAAGGAGCGCAGGGATCGGATCGCAGCAGGCGAGCGCCAACTTCAAATGATCACGACGTCGATCGAGCAGTGGCGAGCGACTCAAGCGGTGAAGCAGCTCGTGGATCGAAACAAGCTTCAGGACCGGAAAACGCGCCAGCAACAGGTCACGATTCCGCTCTGCATCCACGCACTTTTCCACTGGATCACTCTCTGTTTGCCCGAGAAGGTCGATTTCCAGGCGATGGAGAGCCCCCGAGCTCTTCCGCTGTGCATTTTGCGACGAGTTTCGGTGGACTTGAAGGTGTTCAAGTACTCGGCGAAGCGCGTTTGGATGTGGCAGATGAAGAACTTGCTGCAAAAGTGGCGGCGTGATGCTCGTGCCGTCAAAACATTTCGTGTTCGAGTGATAGTGAAGCAGCGGACTGCAGTGCTGGAGACTGCGTTCCAATGTATTCAACGCTGGCGGTTGTTCACTGAGACCACCAAGTGTTCTGCTGATCGAGCGCACTGGGTCGCTCAGCGTTGCGGTCGTTCTACATTGAGAATCTGTTTGCAACATTGGCAACGAGTTTTCCAGAGCAGACAGCAGCAGCAGCAAGTTGGTCGTCGTTACAGTAGTCGAATGGTGCGTAAAGTTTTCAAGTCCTGGCAGGAACGAGTCGAGGCACAAAGGGAAGAACGGTATCGGTTCGAAATGGCACGAAAGCGACGGGTTTTCTCGTCTTGGAAGCGGGAGAAGGAACGGATTCAGGCGTCTCGAGCGCTACTTTGTGTGTCCTCTGACCAACGCAGAGTGCGTTTGATGAGCGATTCGTGGAATCGACTGCGTGCAAATGTTTCGCGAAACCAGACAACAAGAACGAGAGTGAATTTGTGGCGATTGGCGTCTAGAAGGCGACGACAGCGTCAAGTTATTAAGCTGTGGAAAGAGGCGAGTGATCAGCTACGAGACTTTCGTGAACGGAGTGAGCGGTTCCATCGGTTCTCTCGACGTCGACATCTTAACCGAGCGTTTGCAGCTTGGGCTGGTTGGACCGAGCGGCAAATATCCATCGGGAACTCGCTGTCAGACGTGATAGAGGCCCGAGCAGTGAAGCAGCTCTCCGTTTACTTTGAAAACTGGAGGAAACACCACGCAGAAGCCTCCGGAATTGGGGACAAACAAATCGCTAGTGTGAATCAACTGAGACGGCGAGGGGTTTGGAATCGGTGGCGGAAGAGCGCAGCCACTCGCAACGCAACTCGTTGTCTGGATTCCGCCTATTCATTTCACCTTGTGGGTAAAGTGTTTGAACGATGGAAACAGCATTCAGAGAGGGAATCGGCGCTTCATTTGGCCTTCTTGGAGTGCCGGCAGCTCCATCAACTCAACGTGTTGGCCCTGCATTGGAAGTTCTTGGTGGCGAATATGCAGTCGCAGCATCAGAAGCAGCTCAACGCTGACAAACTGAGAGAGAGAAAAGTCCTCCAACTCTTGCGCGTTTGCTTTCTTGGCTGGCAAGTCCACGGTACTAAACGGAGAGAGTGTCGACTTCGTGGCGAGCAGTTAAGATGTTCCGTCCGACGTCGTGGTTTGGTCACTTTGACCTGGACAGCGTGGAGACAAGCGTTTTGGTGGCGAAATGGCGCTCGACTAGCGGACGATCAGCTGCGTAAGTACCAAAAATCGACGATGTTCCGCGCGTGGACGCAATTTGTACACGGAGTTCACCACCGTCGTCAAAGAACTTTGAAAGTTGTGGAAATGCTGGAGAACTCTCACCTCAACGCGTGTTTCCGGCAGTGGGGGCAGCTCGTTGTCGCCAAACGCCAAGTCCTAGTTCACGCTGAAGTCGTTCAGCAGAGAATTCGCAGGCGATTGCTTGGTAGTCGCTGGAAGACCTGGCGTAACGCACTCAACGCCAAGCGAGGGCAGCATGAACGACTGTCCGCGGTCGCCTTAAGGCGGCAAAGCCGGCAGCTTTACGCCAGCTTCCACACTTGGAAGACGACGTGGTCCATCCGCAAACGTCATCGTCGCTTGCTCCAAACATCTCGAGGAACATCAAAGCAGCGAGTGCTGGACGCCCATTTCAACGCGTGGAAAAGGAGCCACGATGCTGCTAGAGCCCGTGAACACCAAACGCTGGAAGCGCAGAGCAAACTACTGCGTTTCAGAGCCAAGCGAGCAATCCGCTGCTGGAATTCACTGTGTGTAGAACAACACGAACGCAGTTGTCTGATAGTCAAATCGCTCGCACTTCGCCGTCAGACGCTTCTGTCGAGTGCTTTTCGACGTTTGCTACGACACAAACACGCACAGAAGCAGAAGAAGATGCAGAGCTATCAATCTCAGTCTTATCGTCGGAGACGCTTGATGCAAGTTGCCTTCTTCGCGTGGTCAAGGTGGTGGCGAACTCGAGAACAGGCGGCAGTGAAGCTTGACGTAACCAAACAGCAGCTCGAAAGGATCAGGATAATGCGATCCATTCAAATGCTCAAGCTCAATGCTCAGTCAAGGAAGAGACTGAAAACAGCTCACGCTTGTGTGGTAGCAAGGAGCATCAGACACGTGGAAAGCTCGAGCTTTTCACGTTGGAAAGCCTTCGTGGCTCAGAAGCACAGCAGCCGACGTGACAGTGCCAGTCGAGGAGTTTCCATGAGGAACTTCCGACTGCGAAGGAAGATTCAAGTGTGGAGAGGATTTGTCCAGACCCGAAAGATGACGAAGCAGACGCTAGCACGCGCCGTCAAAGCGTCAACAGCGTCGCAGTTGCAACTGCATCTCGACACCTGGAAGTTGTTTGTACAGCGACAACGTTCCGCTCGAGCACAGGAGTCGAAGGCAGTCGCGTTTCGATACTTGTGCTTGCTGCCACGACATTTCAGAGCTTGGACAACGTTTGTGCTCTCTCGCAAGCGACAGCATCAACTGTTGCTACGTGCGCGTGGACTTCGGAGTCATCAACTGGAATGCCGCTCGTTCAAACGCTGGGCTCAGTTTTCTCGCCACAACCGTGAGATAAAGTGTGCCGAAGCTAAGAGGAAGAATCGAGCGCTTTCCCGAAGTTTTGCCGCGTGGAAGCGCTTTGAATCACTTGAGAAGAGCAAACAGCGAGGACAAACACGTGCCGTGAACGTCTACGAGCGCTGCGTATACTACAAAGTGCTGAGAGAATGGAGGTCGACTGCACGGCTTGATCGACTGCAACGACGCTGCGATCAGTTGTGGTGTCAGAACACTTGGCGTCGAGCTTTCATCACTTGGACTCGCCACGTTCGGATCCTCCAATCCACCCGCGAGTTTCTAGCCAAGATGCGCAGTCGGGTATTGACTCGAGTGTTCACTGCGTGGAAGGAGCGAGTCCAACACAAAGCACATCAACTACGCGGCATCCAAGAACGCTTTGAAGTCTTGTGGGTGGCAGACACACGAGCAACTACGTTCACTCGATGGAAACGATTCGCTCAGCTTCGCAGCTTCATCCGGAGAAAACGTGCCGGACAGCGCGAGCTTCTTCTGTACGACGTTGTCAAGCAGTGGAGACGCGTTGCTACCTCTCAACAGCAGCGCAGACACTCGGCGTTGTTCATCTCTGAACGAGCAAAGCTCAGTCTCATGAGGATGTGTCTGAGCAATTGGCGTGCGAAGGCTCGGTCGCTCCGTTCGGTCAAAGTGCTACGTGACAAGGTGACGGAGAACCGAATCGCGTCGGACCTTCGTCACCGCCTGCGTCGCTGGAAACAGTTCGCGCTGGTATCAGTCGCGTTGAGAAAGTTTGTTCATCGTCGAGACGTTGAGCTCATGCGGTTGGTGTTTGGTACCGGATTTCAACAGTTCGCAGCGATGAAACACAAGGAGCGAGACTTGATCAAGCACATCGGATGCGTCCATGAAGCCTTCTTGAAGGAGGGACTAGCGAGGCAAATACAGCAGCGCATGTCGGTCATTGCTGCGTGTGAAGAGATCCGACGGGCAGGTTGGTCGAAGCGGTTGCTCACTGCTGCGTGGGGCGAATGGATGAACTTCCACTCTAGAAAACAGGCCCAGCAAGCTGCTGTTCGTCAGCTACGAGTGCGGGTATCTCGACTGGAAGATGTCGACAGTCCTCTCAACACAGCTCGACTTGCTGGCATGCTACGACGCTGGAAAACAATCCAAATGACTCGCGTTTTCGACCGCTGGAGCGACGTCACTCAAGCAATACACCAGACTCGTCTCGACTCGCTCAAGGCCATCGACTTGTGGCACAAAACGCAATGCGGACGATACTTCCGAGGCTGGGTTGGGTTCTGCCATCAGCAGAGACAACAGAGGCAGGTCCGAGCGATGAACGCCAGGTCCAAGATGAAGCGGACGTGGATGTTGTGGCGCATGTTCGCAGCTCACTCATTGACCAAGAAAGCAGTGAGTCTGGGAGCACGCCAACTCCACGCGCAGCGTGTCTACAAGAGCGCGTTCGAGACTTGGAGAGCAGTCGCAACCTCGCTCCGCTTGAAGCGCGAACATATCCTCGAGCTTTACCATTCGTCACGCCTCCGTCTTCTAGCCGCGTTACTTGGCGAGTGGAGGCAGTTTGCTGCGGTCGAGAAGACCAAACACATGCAGACCACCGCTGCTCGTGTGGTGTACGAGGACAAGCTCAAGAGACGAAGCTTCACTGAGTGGAAGACCAATGTCGCTGGGATCTGCTACCATCGTCGCCAGCTTCAGATCAACACCGAGCGACTGCAAGTACTGCTGCTCTGCTCGTCCTTCCGCGCTTGGCATGCATGGAGCGACGAGCACAAGAAGCTTCGGACTCTTGTGCAGATTCTATCGAGCAAACGCAACTCGCGCACGATTTCTCGAGTCTTCACGAGTTGGCACTTGCACGCCGAGAGAACCACTCGAACTCGACACCAAGCTTCATCGTTCCTGCGCTTCCGCCGGATGCAAAAGGGTGTCAAGGCGCTACGCAACGTAGTGCAAGAGCAGCAGTACCTGCGAGAAATGCGTCACAAAGTGCAGAGGTTTCGATCTGCTGTGTCGAGCAGTCAAGTCTCCATCGTCTTCACACACTGGAAGAAGCTTGCAGCGCGTTCACGCAAGACACGCAGCGCTGCGCTACGTTGGGAGAAGGCATTTCTTCGCAAGGTTTGGAGCGCGTTGGTGCTCGTGCACAACGTTGGCAAGGAGCGTCACGCTGTGGTTCACCGTGCAGAGCTTCATCATCGCAACTACAGACTACGAAAGGCATTGACACGATGGTCTCATATCCGAGTGGAAAACCAGCACTTCCGAGCCGTTTGTGGGGAGCTTTTGAGTCGATGGCGAAGGCGGACAGCGTGTCGATGCTTGTGTGCGCTGGGTGACCACGCAGCTTACCACAAAACCCTACGAGCGAGTGAGGCTGCTGTCCGAGGCAAAATGCGATGCACTGCGTTGCTGCAGGTTTGGTATGCGTGGCGTAAGTTGATCCTCATCTCGCGCGCCGGTAGACGGCGATTGTTACAGCGCTACTTCACTGCTTGGACGCGGTCTCGCGAGTCTCGACAGGCGCTTCAAGCCTTGCAGCAGCAGATTCAAACGCGAGTGCTTTGCACCATGCAGCGTCAGTGTATCGCGACTTGGACGCAGTTTGTTGCAACGCAGAAGATCGAGAAGGCGACGGTGCTCATGTCCAATGCGTTCGCAGCTACGCAATTGATGAAGCGCGTTTGGATCTGCTGGGTGAAGTTCATGGGGCAACGTCATGCCACGAAGACGAGGATGAGGGACGCGCTGGCTCACGTGCAGCTCCAGCGTCAGTTGAAGGCATTTCGAGCCTTGCAGACTCACACGTTGCAGCGACAGCGGAAGACTCACGCAGACGTTCGAGCCATTGCATTCCGGTCGCATCGACTACGAGCTCAGAGCTTTTCAGCGTGGAGAGCTGTTGCTGTGGATCGGGTCAGCCGATGCTGGAAGCTAGCTCGATATCTGGAGGTGGTACAGTACTCCGTTCAAACGAGGAGCTTCAGTGCCTGGCAGGCGTTTACAGCTCGACATAAGGTGGCGCGTGAGAAGGTCTGCCAGTCCCTGGCATTGCGTACGCAAATGTGCTCGCGCATGGTGTTCCAGACGTGGAAATTGTTCGTCTTGAAGACTCGGAAGAACCGAAAAGCTCGAGACTTTAGCGCTGCCAAGACATCAGCACACGCGATTAAGCACTGGAAGCAGTACGTCGTGCTCTGCAACATCAAGCGGATGATCGGTGCCCGTGAGCTACGACAAGTGGAGTCGAGCTTCCTCTCGTGGCGAAACGCAGTGGCTGTGACGCAGCAGATTCGAGCGTTCCGAGCCAAGTCGGCGAGGCGGCACTGGATTGAGCTGGTGGGGATGGTGTTCAAGGCCTGGAGGCTGCGGAGTCGAACTCACGCGCATTGTCGGAAGCTGCTGGCCAGTGTCGCTGTGGGTAGCCACTTGCGATTCCGGTTCGAGCTGTGGCAGAAATTCACGGCACACAGGAAGCGCCTAGCAAACTTGTTGCTGGTAGTAGCAGACCCACCCGCTTTGTTGTCTGTCGACACACCTGCAGTCGCAATTGGGGACACTGCATCGGTAGAAGTCGACGAAACTATGGCAGAAGGTGAAGCTGTCGGCGTGGACTGCATTGACTCGAAGCGTGGAGATAACGGGGAAGCGCAAACCAGTATTGACGACCTCCAACTGGTCTCTCTAGGCCAAGCTTTAGCCAAGAAAGCCCGCGTCCTGCAGCGCTTCGAGGTGACTTGGGATCTACCGCAAGCTTGGCATCGGTGGCGACAGATTTTCCACGCGCAGCTATTCTACCGGATGCGTTGCCTGCAGCTTCACTTCATCTGCTGGCAGCGGTTCGCCCACCAGCAGCGCAGGAACCGATGGATAGTTCTCAAGCTCACGAGACAACGCCAAGCCGCTTCAGCGCAAACCGTTTTCCGAGCTTGGAGAGAGCTCGTGGCTCGTGTCAAGCAGCTCCGAACAGACCGCGTACGCGAGCGTGAGCTCTGGGTCTTGGTGACCACCGAGATGGCTCGACGCGAGCGAAGACAGCTCAAAACACACTGGCGCGCGTGGAAATTCCACGTGGAAGAGGCTCGACACCTGCAGGCGAGTCTGGACGCGTACCATCGAGCTCGACTGCTGACGAAATACTGGTTGGTCTGGTGTCACGACTTCCGGCAGGTCGTGTGCGAGGCTCATCGTGAAGCGCAGCGCGTCAAGGCTCACATGAACGTATTTCACTGTCGTCGCGCGCTCGGAAGACTCCGAGACAACCAGCAGCGAACTAATCGAGCGCGGTTGGTACTCGAATACTTCGGCAACCGGCAGTACGACACGTTGCTCCCGGAGGTTCTTGCACGCTGGAGAAAGTGGTGTCAACGTGAGAAGGAGGTTGGTCGATGTCTTGATGAGTTTCGACTGCGGAGGACACTGCGCCACTTCTCCGCTTGGAAGGGTTGGAAGAATACTCGGAGATGGCAGCGAGTTGCGGTGGATAATTTGCGGTCGAAGAGCGTTCAACAGCGACGACGAGGTGTCTGGATGAGGTGGCGGAGGTTCGTGAAGAACCAGGTTGTGAAGGACTTGGCACTGCAGAAAGCTCTGATCTTCCACGTCTGCGTCAGACTGCGAAGGAGATGGCTGAGGCGCTCTCAGCGTGCCGTTCAACTACGTGAACAAGCTGAAGCTGCACACGTGCAGCTGTGTGTCTTCCGAGGACATGGAGCAGTAAGTCGCTGGCACGACTACAGCCGAGTGCGCCAGTTGCGTCGACTGTACCAGCACTTCGTGCTGAGGAAGCACATTCAGCTGTGGCAGTCGGCAGTGAAGCACGCGGTGGCCACGCGCTTTGATGAGTTTTTACTACGCTCCAAGGCCAAGAAGATGCTGGTAGCGTGGCGACAAGTTGCAGCCAGGCAGCAGTACTGGCGACAGCTTTGTGCGTCTTTCGTGGACAAGCAGGAGACTCGAACCGCTCAGCGCTCGTTGCTACGTTGGCAGCAGTTCGTCAACGCTCAACAAGGCAAGAGACTCGCGACAATGCACGCCGAGCAGCGTATCCTGCGCAACGCGTGGCGATACTGGAGCCACGCTGCCATGGCTACTCAACTACGGCGTCACCAGCAGCTCCAACAGGCTGCAGAGCACGAGGCGCTGACACTTCTGCGTCAAAGCCTCAGTGTATGGCAAGCCGCTGTGAAGAAGCAGCGAGAGCGTCGCTTTGTCCTGCTCTCATGCGTCGTCAAGCTCAAGTCTGTGGCCGGCCAGCGCGTTCAGGACGTCGTGTTCGGTGCATGGAGGCGGCTCGTTGAGCGCCAACACCGCTGCAGAGCAGCTCTGCTCAAACGCGACTGCAACGCCGCCAAGCGTGCACTGTTCTCCTGGTTAGCGTGGACTCGTGACCGACAGCGGAGGAGGCAGCAGCTCGAAAGCGCAGCGAACTACCACTCGCAGCGCCTCAAGAGCGCCGTCTTCTTCTACTGGCAGACGTACGCTCTCGCGTGGCAAGACGCCGCCAAGCCCATTGCCCGGCGTCATGACCGTCCACTGTCTCTGCCTGCCAAGACCGTGACGGAACCTCGGAGCTCCGACATCTTCGAGGACAGCTACGACTCGGACGCGGAGGTCCGTCGACCGACAAGTCCCGTCATGAAGCGCCTGAGGCAGAAGAAGACCAACCGGACGAGATCAGTCGAAGCAGGCGTTGAGTCGTCCGAGACGGTGGCGCTGTCCGACGCAGTGGAAATCTCCATGGACGTGAAGAAGCGTCTGCTGCTGCTGGGCAAGTGGAAGCCTCAGCAGAATGGCAAGTTCCTGTCGTCTTCAAGTTGAAGTGAACATGGCAACATGAAGTGATCATGGCTACATTCAGTGTGTGTAGTAGCCCTTTCGCGAACGCGTGGATTTGTCTTACTTATACAATACTATACAAGTTCAAGATGTTAGGCTGTCAAAGGGGGCATTTTGCCCCCTTTCATAGGTCACGGTACTACTACAAATCTTCCGCAAATCATTGAACTATATTTACGAGCCAATCAGAACTGCCCGTCTGAGCGGGAAACCATGGAAGGGGGCAATTTGCCCTGCTTGTAGCTGACAACAGTGGTACTCCAGGATAGACCCACCAAAGGGGTAGTATCTTGTTGAGAGCGTGTGCGGTGGTGGCGACCGGTGCCTCGAGAGGCTTCGGACGATGATTAGCCCTCGGGAACTTACGAGCGACTTGGACCTGGTAATCCACCACTTTAGCCATTGGTTTTAGCCACTTTTAACTGTCAGACAGTTCTCTGCAGCAAAGTGGGAACCTCCTCGTGTTCAACCAGGCCAGTGTCAGTGCCGACTATACGGCGAAAGTTGATGCGTTGTTCGTTCAGCTGACGTCGGTGGAGCGTCACCACCGCGTCTTCCTCGTTCGTGCACAACGCTGGGGCTCTCGGGGGCTTGGGCTTCGCGCAGGACTGTCCGTCTCCGAGTGCCATGGCGCGGCACTTCGAGCTCAACATGATGTCGGTCATGTGGCTCGACATGCGCTTCCTCGACGTCTTCGGTGAGGTGAGCGCCGCCATAAAGTCGGAGGTGAGTCAGGAGGTGGCGGACGCGCTGGTCATCATGAACGTGTCCTCGCGATCAGCGATCGCTCTTTATCCGACCTTGAGCCAGTACTGCACAGCCAAAGCCGTTCGCGAGATGCACTTCCGCGTGCTGGCGATGGAGCAGAGCGGCTGCAACAAGGTCGCGGTGCTGTCGTACTCGCCCGGGGCGATGGACACCGACATGCAGGAACAGCTACATGTACATAATTGCTCTTATGATGCTTTCGTTCGAGAACGGATTTTTTTTTTACCATTATGGTGCAAGTTGCATCGTTTTGCGACGCCCGATCAAGGAACTTTTTGTTCGATCGACTCGAATGTATCCAGCCAGGTGGCCACTTTGCATTGCGCGAGGCATGGATTTTCATCTTCAGCGAAAGCGAAACTACCCCAGAATCGGTTCATCGTGTAGCCATGTTAGCCATAGGCGCCGGTCGCCGACCGTGAGGGGTCTGCAAGTAGGAGGACAACTCCATTTGCCGAAGAAATCTGGATTCGCGCTGCAACTCGCACTGTCACCGACTTGCACCTTCGCAGGCGACGGTTTACCACGCAAGACGAGGAGAGGATCGGTTTGGATGGCAACACGTGTTGACACATCGTGGAAAAGATGATGCCACCAGGTGGTTTCCAGGTTCGTGTCTGGTCATAACGGAGATCGAGAATGCCTCGGCAAATGAAGGAGGCGCCGAAAGAGAACTGTGTGTCGAAGCCAAGGTGGCGGTGGTGGTGGTGGCCATGTCAGTCGTCACATCTACCGGTAAGAGAGAAGTGAGTCTTTCACGTGCATTTTTACTGCGCTGCACCTCCACTTTACGGGACGGTGGCGGTGGTCGTCAGTGACGTCGACTTGGCCATGCACTCGCCTGTGTGGCTGGCGTAGAGGTCTCCGGCCGATTCAAGGTTTCCCTCACTTTACGCCGGGCAACAATACACGCGTGTAGCCACCGACTCGAACGAGCCTTATTGCTCTCGCCTGCCGCAGCCGTCGCAGCTTATCGCAAGCGTTAACACCACACTCGCCATGCAAACAATAGCGGTGCATCGCGGCTCATTAAAGGGGCCGTTATAGCGGAGTGTCTTATAGCGTCACATAGTGAAACCAAGCTAAAAATTAGACCTCGCGCTCTGATTGGTTGGCGCGTTCCGCCCAGTGCTTTTTCGTGGTCCCCTAAACAGAGAGCCGTGCGCTTATCTTACGCACTATCCCAGTGAGGCGCTGGCTCTCCCGGCCAGTCTGTCAATCGCGCCGCTCAGCAGACAGCCATCGCACACAGGAACTCGCGGCAGGAACGATCGGATCAGCGCGGTGAGCGAGTGGCAACGCGGGTGACTCGTTCGATCTACTGTAGCCTAAAGCGACAGGACGCCGACACACGCGCGGTGTATCTAACCCCCCGTCGCTTTAGGATAGTGCTAACCAGCCAGCGGTTAGACACCACCTAAACAGGCAGGCAACAACAGGCAAAAGTGATGCGCGTGTACTCGGCGGCAATTGCCGCAGCTGCGGCGCTGTGTGTCGCAGCGGCGCAAACGACCACCGCGACGACAACGACGACGTCCACCGCGAAAACTGCGACGGTGTCCACCTCGTCGGGATCCGGCAATTCCATTACAACCTCGGCCGGCTCCGTGTCCTGCGTGTTCCGGTACTCGATGCCGACGGCTACAAACCTGCCGAGTGGAGTGTCCACCTCGACCACCACGACGTCCTCCGGTAGCAATGAGAACGGCGGCGATACGAAGCAGACGGACGGATCCAACGCAATGTCCGGCAGTGTCGGCGACGGGTTTGCCGACACGCCCGGCACTGTCGGCGTGGGTTCCGACAGCTCGAGCGGATCGAAGATCCAGAGCTCCACTAATGGGTCCAAGAAGGACACTTCGGAGAACACTTCGTCCACCGGCTCGGGGTCGTCGACTTCAACCACGCCGACGTCTACCACCAAGACGCCGACGTCCACTACGAAGACGCCGACAGCCACGACCAAGACGCCGTCGGCTACTACCAAGACGCCCAGTGCCACCACCCAGACGCCCAGTACGTCCACCACCGACGGATCGTCCACCTCCACGTCCACAGAGACAACTGCTTCGTCCACGACGACAGGCTCGACTGACGGCGGTCGTCACCTCATGGGAGAGGCTGGAGAGGCAACGACTCTTGCCGGCACGACGGTCGACACTGCCGGCATGACGGGAGCCGTGTCGGCGGAGTCGTCGGCGGCTACGGGGTCCACCACGACCACCACAGCCACGACGGCGCCCACTGCAACGACTGCCACACCATCGTCGACCACCAAGACTCCGTCGTCGACTACCAAGACACCGGACGCCACGACGGCCACCCCGACCGGCTCAACGTCGAACACAACCGCGACCACAAGGACTCCCACCACGACGACGACCACGACAGGTTCGTCGTCCATGACGGGATCCGCCGGCGTTGTCGGCAGCACGACCGGATCGACGACCATCGAGTTCAGCTGTGACTCGACGTTCTACGGCGCGTGGGCCAAGATGGGGCTCACGTGCGACGGCACAGAGCTGGA